>JAODGE020020508.1:0-10160 GCA_027574965.2 Ecitophya simulans
GTCTTCGCAGCTGATATCGCTGATATCGCGATCGCGCGCTTGTTAATAATTAGTCGATCGGCGCGCGCCGTGCAAATCGGCCGCATTCGACGATAGTCAAACAACACCAACAACAAAAAGAAGAAGATGCACGCGTTGAAGACGTCTCTGCTGGTGATGGTGGCGTTGGTGCTGGGCCTGCACGAAGACGGCGTCGAGTGCCGGGCGCCGAAGATGGACGGCCGCGTGATCGGCGGCGAGACGGTCGAGATCGGGCAGTACCCCTATCAGGCGTCGCTGCAGCACCAAGGGGCGCACATTTGCGGCGCCACCGTGATAAGCGAGCGGTTCATCTTGACCGCCGCGCATTGCACTGACGAGTAAGAGCGGCGCAGCGTTCTTAACCTAGCCCCGACCAAACCGAAACCTAAAGCAAACTCAACCTAACCGAACTTAAAGCAAACTTAACCTAATCGAACCTAACCCAAAGCAAGCTTAACCTGATTTAACCTAACCTAACCTAGCCCGAAACGAGCTTAGTCTAATCGAAACTAACTGACCCAAAGCCAACTTGACTTAACCTAACCTAAGCTTAACTAACCCAAAGCAAATTTAACCTAACCTTACCTATCCTAACTTCTAGCCCAAAGCGGGCTTAGTCTAATCTAAACTAAACTAACTACCCCAAAGCCAACTTGACTTAACTCAACCTAACCGTAAGTGACTCAAAGCAAACTTAACCTAACCTAACCTAAAGCAAACTGACCGAAAGCAAAGTTAACCTAATCTAAACTAACCCAAAGCAAACTAACCGAATGCAAACGTAATCTAATCTAACCTAACTTAACTTAAAACCAACTTAACTTAACCTAACCTAAACTAACCCAAAGTAAACCTAACCTAATCTAACCTAATCTAAAGCAAACTTAACTTAATTTAATCCAACGTAACCTAAAGCAAACTTAACTTAATTTGACCTAACCTAACTTAGTCAAAAGCAAACTTAATCTAACCTAACCTAACCCAAAGCGAGCGTAATTTAACCTAACATAATCCAAAGTAAACTTAATCTAATCGAACTTAACCCAAAGCACACTTAATTTAATTTAATTTAACCTAACCTAACCCAAAGTAAAGTTAATCTAACCTAATCTAAACTAAGGTAAAGCAAACTTAACCTAACCCAACCCAAAGCAAACTTAACTTAACTCAACTTAATCCAAAACAAACTTAACCTAACCTAAGTTAACCTAACCGAAAGCAAAGTTAATCTAACCTAACCTAACCCAAAGCAAACTTAACTTAATCTGACTTAACCTAAAGCAAATTTTACCCAAATTAACTTGACCTAACCGAAAGCAAATTTAATTTAACCTAACTCAAAAGTAAACTCAACATAATCTAACAATCCAAAAATAAATTTAACCTAACCTAATCTAACCTAAATTAAATTTAACCAAACTTAAGCTAACCTAACTCAATGCAAACTTAACGTAACTTAATCTAACCTAAACCAAAGCAAATTTAACCTAACCTAACTTAACTCAAAGCAATCTTAACCTAACCTAACTTAACCTAAACCAAAGCAAACTTAACCTAACTCAAAGCAAACTTTATCTAACTTAATCTAACCCGAAGCAAATTAAATTTAACTTAACCTAACCCAAAACAAAGTTAAATTAACTTAACATAATCCCTAGCAAACTTAACCTAATCTAACTTAAACTTAACTAAACTTAACCTAATCTAACTAAATTCAAAGCAAACTTGACTCAACCCAACCTAAATCAAAGCGAACCTAATTTAACCTAACCCAACCCACAGCAAACTTAATCTAACTTAACCTAACCCAAATCAAACTTAACCTAACCCAACCTAACCTAACCCAAAGCAAATTTAACCTAACCTAACCTAACCTAACCTAAACCAAAGCAAACTTAACCAAATCTAATTTAACCTAACCTAACTCAAAGCAAACTTTATCTAACTTAATCTAACCCGAAGTAAACTTAATTTAACTTAATCTAACCCAAAACAAAGTTAAATTAACTTAACATAATCCCAAGCAAATTTAACCTAATTTAATTTAACTCAAAGCAAACTTAATTTAACTTAACCTAATCCAAAACAAATTTAAATAAACTTAACATAATCCCTAGCAAACTTAACCTAATCTAACTTAAATTTAACTAAACTTAACCTAATCTAACTAAACTCAAAGCAAACTTAACTCAACCTAACCTAAATCAAAGCGAACCTAATTTAACCTAACCCAACCCAAAGCAAACTTAATCTAACTTAACCTAACCCAAATCAAACTTAACCTAACCCAAAGCAAATTTAACCTAACCTAATCTGATCTAAACCAAAGCGAACTTATCCGAACCTAAGCCAACTCAACCCAAAGCAAACTAACCTGCAAACCGTCGCGTTCCAGGGTGCCCGCATCCGAGCTGTCCGTGCGACTGGGCTCGTCGCACCACGCGAGCGGCGGCGTCGTCGTCGGCGTCGTGACGGTGCACCAGCACGCCGGCTACGACGGCGACACGATGCTCAACGACATCGCCGTGCTCGCGACCATGGCCGACATCGAGTTCTCGGCGTCGATCCAGCCGGTGGCGCTCGCCGCCGCCGAGCCCGTGGCGGGCGCCGCCGCCGTCGTCTCCGGCTGGGGCCGCACCGCCGCCGGCAACCCGGCGCAGCTGAACGCCGCCGACGTCGCCGTCGTCGACACCGAGACGTGCGCGCGCAACTACGCGCCGATCAACGCCGTCGTCGACGGGATGTTCTGCGCGGCGGCGGCGCGTCGCGACGCCTGCCAGGGCGACTCGGGCGGGCCGCTCGTCGCCGACGGCGAGCTCGTCGGCGTCGTCTCCTGGGGCTACGGATGCGCGCAGCCGCTGTATCCGGGCGTCTACACCAGCGTCGCCGGCATGCGCGACTGGATTCGGCGCGTCGTCGACGTGTAATTCCGCGCTCTCGTTCGCAATAAAGCCGCGACTCACGCAGTATCGTTGTTCGACCATGCTGGTGATTCTCGTCGGCGCTGGGTTCGTCGTAAGTGCGACGACGACGCGATTCCGATCCATTCCCACGCACATCATACGATGTCGATACTAGATGTCGATACCGGGCTGAAACTATATACGTTTTATGGGTGCGGCATTATCGATATCAATATTTATATCGATATTGATGTCGATGTTGATATCGATATTGGTATTAGTATTGGTGTTGATTTTGATATCGATATTTAATCGATATTGATATCAATATTGGTCTTCTTCAAAAAATTGCAAAATATAAAAATCTATTTAAACTAGCTTAATCGACGTAGAATTGAACGTAGATTCGAATGGTACTAAGCAATATTGTGTAGAATTAATATTTTCCAAAATAATGTTGGACGGACGTGCAAAGAGGTTTGCATTTTTGCCAAAAAATTGCAAATTTTAACAATCAAATTATACCAGCCTAAATTACCCAGCATGGAACGTAGATTCGAACTAACACTAACCGATTTGGTCTAGGATTAATATTTTCCGAGACATCGTCTAAAAACCTTCAAAGTGCATTCGATTTATGGCAAAGTTTGCAAAAATGACGCGCCCGAATCTTAAAAACTTCCGATTTCATTCAAAAGCGTGCGCGACACATCGATACATTGACATATCGATACTGTTTTCTAAATAATTACATATCTATAACGATATTGCTAAGATATATCGATAAATTTTTCGACGTACGCAGCATTTGATCCTCTAACGTCCATTGTATCTCTGGGAACCTGTCGAGCGAATCTCACAGTTGCGAGAATTGGCCATCGAAACGTCGCCGCTTGCAGTAGGCTACGTTTTGCGCGTCGTCCCGATCGCCCCGCTCGGTGCCACGCGGCGCCCCATCCTTGCCCCCCACGCGTAAGCCGCGTGTGCGCGCCGTGCGCCCGGCGTTCCCACACTTTCCTCCTGCGAGCGCGTCGTCCTGCCGACGCTCTCGTCGCTCTCTTCGCCGCTTGCGCAAACAGCGCGCTCCATTATCTCTGGACGCGCGCGCGCTGCGACTAATTAGCGACTCGTTGTTGTTTACCGGCCGAGCGTCTTCTTGCTCGATTTTTCGCACTTTGTCCGCTTTGTTTTCGCGCGCCCGTCTTGTCGGCGGGGACGGTCGGACGTTTGACCGGCACGACGCGCCCCTAACGAACGCGAACTTTTTGAATTTCCGGTCGTTACGCAAATTGCGACCGCCACAAACGTTTTTCGCTGCGTTTCTTCTTCGTTTTTGTTAGACCCGAACACATCCATGGGGTTGGGAAAGCATTTTCGAACGACACTTCAGTTTCGTCCTTCTGTTTGATTAAATTGGAAAATTCGACAGGTTGGAAGGGGTGTAACGTTGCGTCCAGTATTCTTTTTGCGATATTTCGTTCGGAATGTTGCGTTTCTTCAGGCTTGCGCATTCGCCTCCCCGTGTCGACCCTTAGCCGGAGAGAGGGAGCGAGCGATGAATCATAACCGGCCGCCGTCGCACGCACGATTCGGACGCGCGGGCGCGCAACAAGGTAAAAATGATTTCGCCGTATTTGCGCATTCTCGCCACCCTCGGAAGGGCAGGTGAAGCCGCGTCGGCGGCGCCTAATGCTCGTTAATAGTCGCAGGACGCGACGACGCCGCACGCAATCCAACGCACCGACGCCGCTTACTCACCGTGCCCGTCGCGACGCACTGTCTGCATTCCGCGGCGGCGGCGGCGGCGGCGGCGGCGGTGATTCATATGTCGCGTCGTCGCGGCGTTATCGACGGCGCGCAATCCGTACAAGAGTTCGCAACAATAAAAACTAGTTCCGGGGGCGGCGTAATAGGGTAAGCCGCGCCGTCGGGAGATAAATCCTGCGGGAAAGGCGATTAAGGTGGGAACGCGGCGGCGCAAGAAAAATGAGTAAATAACCCATCAAAGGACGCGCCGAGCCAACAACGCGGCGGTCGGGCGAAAGCCCCCGGATTTGGTGTAATCTGTCGTCGGCGGCGGCGGCGGCGGCGGCGGTTGGAGCGTAGTTTCCCAATTTCTTTTCGCTGCGTCTAGGACCGAACTACCTTTATAATTATTTTCACTTTTACGTTTTTATTAGTATTTTTTTTTGAAGGGTTGCCAACCCGTAAACGCCAATTCGAAATTTAGTAAATTGCTAATTTTTTTTCGCTGCGCCTAGGAGCGAACTACGTTTCTAATTATTTTTACGTTTTTCTTTTTATTTTTTTATTTTAAGGGTTGCCACCCCCTTGCCTGTATTTTTTGCATAAACGCCAATTCGAAATTTATTTTTTAACACTAGTTTTGGGTGTTTCAGTTTCTAATTATTTTTACTTTTACGTCTTTATTTTTATTTTTATTTATTATTTTATTTTTATTTATTTTTTATTTTTATTTATTTTTTTATTTTTATTTTAAGGGTTGCCACCCCCTTGCTGGTATTTTTCGCATAAACGCCAATTCGAAATTTATTTTTTTAACACTAATTTTGGGTGTTTCAGTTCCTAATTATTTTAACTTTTACGTCTTTATTTTTATTTTTTTTTATTTTAAGGATTGCCACCCCTTTGCTGGTACTTTTCGCATAAACGCCAATTCGAAATTTATTTTTTTAACACTAATTTTGGGTGTTTCGGTTCCTAATTATTTTCATTTTTACGTCTTTATTTTTATTTGTATTTTTTTTAAGGGTTGCCTACTTTTGGGTGTTTCAGTTCCTAATTATTTTCACTTTTACGTCTTTATTTTTATTTATTTTTATTTTTATTTTAAGGGTTGCCCCCTTGCTGGTACTTTTCGCATAAATGCCAATTCGAAATTTATTTTTTAACACTAGTTCTGGGTATTTCAGTTCTTAATTATTTGCACTTCTACGTCTTTTTTTGTATTTTTTTAAGGGTTGCCACCCCCTTGCTGGTACTTTTCGCATAAACGCCGATTCGAAATCGATTTTTTAACACTAGTTTTGGGTGTTTCAGTTGTCTGGCGGTTGCATTCGACGACCGAATGTTTATGCGTAATTGAATCCGCGCCGAGAACTTGTTGAACGCCCGCCGAGATAATGGCGTGCATTATCATATCGAATTTCGCAAACAATTCGGCAATATTGCGCTAATTAACGACGCGCGCGCCCTAATGACAAAAAAGTCGTGCGCGGCGGAGCGCGTCGAGCGCGCGCCTTTGAAAAGTGCGAAACGCGTAAAACTAATAACGGCGCGCGCGCTCGCACGAAAACAAATCGTTCCGAGAAGACTTCAATTAAATCACAATTTGTCCCGGCGTCGTCGTGAATATTTCAAGCGCCGCGGACCTCGGACGGGCGACACGAAATGTCGCCGACAACTCATCGCGGCTCATTTATTATTCAATCATCCGCCGCGCGATTCGCATCGGCGCCGATCAATAATGCAATCGGCGGCCTCAAATTAAGCCGCAACTGTCGTGTAATCCGCGACGCAAACAGACGCTGGAAGAAGAAGAACGCGCCGCAATCGTCCAACATGGTGGGGACGGTCGTGATTCGTGAAATTAGCTCGTCGTTTAGCGCTCGTTCGGTATTAAACTATGCAAATTGATGGCCGATGTGCGTGCATAATGCACAAAACGTGTGGGCGACGTAACGCGGCGCGAGATGATTTTGCATTTTGATGAAGACGTTCGCCGGGGGAAATTGGCTTGTTGCGTCGAGCAAACTCGATTCGACGCCAGTCAATTTCGGCGCCGAGATTGAATTTTTTTTTTGCCGCTCGCGCGTCGCTACAATGGCATCGTGTGCATGCGTCGAGAGTGGCGTTTTATCGCGCCACTTACGCGCTCCTGCGGGCCGCTTCGTCCGCCGATAGGGACGCGCAACAAGTTCGCGATGATGGCACACGACATTGTCGCGCGCGATAATGAACGGCATTCGCGCGCACTTCAGGTATGCCCTGGCGGTACCCTTCGAGGGAGCGGCGCGTCGAGCGATGCTGGTACTGGCAAACAATTCCGACGCATTATCCGCGCAATTGCTATCGTCCCGTTCTTCTTACGCTTTGTTTTGTTTTTCACTTCATTGTTCGACCGGGTTGTGCGTTAGCTTGAATAATAAATTAGTAGCGTTTTACCGTTCACTCTGTCTCGACTGTCGACTGCTTCGTATCTCGGCCAAAATTGGTGTTGTATTCGATGACCACCTCGCTTCAAAACGACGAAAATGCGGACCACCTGGAAATGGCTATAAAATCGATCGATGGAATCATCCGCGGGGTGGCTCTCGCCCCTTGGGCAGAGGGTGCGTTCGTGTGGCGGACTTGGCGGTGCGTTCGTTCCGCACTCTCGACGCGAAACGCTGCCATATGGCCTCTCCAGGAACGGGCGCATTGTTCCCGCTTCGAACGACACGACAATTCGACGGATCGCCAGATTCCCATCGCGTTGCCCCTCGTTCTGGGCGTATCCGATCGCTGGGAGGAAATACCAGTCGACGGAAATTCGGTGGAATGTTATTACAAGATGAGCTGGAGGAAGGGAATTGATAAGAGAGTCGACTTTTTGGCAGACCATTTCATTGCTATACATATCTTAATCGACAAAGTAAAAACAAAAGCCACCACTGATTGTGAGTGTTACTGAACAAACGCGCTGCTGAAAATTGCTTGCCAAGTTTTTGCCTGGCTTCCTAGTAGGGATGTCGAAAATTCAAAAAGTATCGATATATATCGAATCGATATATTTTGGAAATATCGTTATCGATATATAATTAATTTGCAAAAAATATCGATATATCGCGCTCGATTTTAAATAGAATATGAAATTGACAAGAATAGATTTTTTGTGACCCAGTGTGATATTTACAACCCGGTTTCATATATATACATATTAGAATATGGTTAAAAAATATCGACGTTTATACCGTTACGATAGTCCAAATTTAATATCGGTATATTGAAAAATAAAATACCGCCCACAAATATTGTCCAAACAAACAATAAAATATCGATATATTTTCGACATCCCTACTTGGCAGTTTTCAAAATCGTAACATTGTCGAACATAACCTCCTACAAAAACAACTGCCGACGACCTGCAACATCGTGAAAACCAACAATAAAACAGTAATAATCGTCCGTATTTAAATAAATTAACAATAACAAACAAGTATATTAAACTTTTTGTAGGCTGAACTGTTGCCGTCGTCAGCATATCTTCATGAACTTGTTGGAGCGAGCATATCCCGGGCTACAATTTACTTTCGCTGTGCTTCCTGTGGTATGTGAACTTTTGCCAAGAATTCGAGCAGTGATGCAATATCAACCACAACTAGTGTATTACTTCATAAGATGCTTTGCAATTAGGTGTCTTTCGATATGCAAACAGACCATGCGTTATGATTAACCATGCTTGCGTTTTATCCAGGCCAGTTTGACTTCAGTGGTGGTTTTGATTTGTATCCAGTTTAAGTAGGTTTAAATTAAGTCTCTATAGTATTGGCATCTTGTATGATAGGTTTGGTTGCCTCGTGATTGCAATCTGCTTTGTAACCTGAGTAGTAATGTGACTAGTAATGTGGTAATTTTAAAGAGCACACAGTGATGGCAGCTGGTGATTTTTAAAGCTGTAAATTAGAAAATGTTTAGTTAATGTGTGATTTAGTTGAGAAATGTTGATGAGTGCAACCTTCGAGTAACAGGTTAACAGTGCATATCGATTTCACTATAATTGGTGTGCACTGTTAAAATTGGTTAAAATATTCGAGATTTGTAATCTTGCTTGTTGTTCCCACTGCTAATTTTAAATCTTTTTAGGTGTTGTTTAGCACGGCGAAGTAATGTTCACCACCATGTTAACTCCATACATTTTTGATTCCTGCCTGGAAACATGCATCAACATCGTTCTCATATTTAATTTGCAGTTTAATTATTAGTAGTAAGTAATAGTAGATTCATCGTAGCTCTCAAAAGTGGCCAATTTTATACTTTTTCTAAAGATGTCAGGAAGAATCGGCTGCAACACGCGTTCGGGCAAAGATAGTTTACCTCATTTTCTAGTAGATTAAATGATTGTATTCTTCTAGAAGGTCATTTTAACCTAAATGGCCTCCAAAGCTGGCCAATGTTTTAAACTTTTCCAAAACAAGCGTTGCATAGTTTGCTGTGAATAACACGCACTCTGGTAAAGATAGTTTCGTAAGTTTTACTTCATTACTGCATTCATAGTAACATATTGTTAACAATTTTCACAACGTTCAATGTTGTAACCACACCGACCGGGGATAGAACCGACGACGATGGAGAACGAGACAACCCTGGACATTTAGCACAATATAGCAGGTACATGAACATATTATTTTGATTTGAAAAAGCTAATGTATAATAAAATATATTGATTATATACATATTCGTATACTATAGATGCTTACTGCAACAACGAAACATAAATTAATCTATACATTTTATTATACATTCGCTTTTTTACGCGTAGTTTTGAGACTTTTATTTGTTTCGTGAAGGGAGCATGAATTATATCCAAATTACTACCGGTCAAAGTGAGTCAAAATGACTCAAAATTAACCCATTGTTGTCCGAATTTCTACCGGAAGTGGGTCAAAATAGCCCTCAAAATTAAGCCATTTTTGACGTTTTGCAAAACACGTTTCGCGAAATCGGCTAACAAGCGTTCTAGGGCAGATAGCTTTACCATTTTTACATCATTGTGTAGCAGAAGAGTTGGTCTTTCAATTTCCGTATAATTTATGCCCGAATTTCTACCGGAAGTGGGTCAAAATAGCCCTCAAAGTTAACCAATTTTTGACGTTTTGCAAAACACGCTTCGCAAAATCGGCTGTAACACGCGTTCTAGGGCAGATAGTTTTGCCATTTTTACGTCAATGTGTAGCAGAAGAGTTGGTCTTTCAATTTTCGTATAACTTATCCCCAAATTTCTACCGGAAGTGGGTCAAAATGGCTCTCAAAATTAACCAATTTTTGACGTTTTGCAAAACATGCTTTGCAAATTCGGCTGTAACACGCGTTCTATGGCAGTTAGCTTTACCATTTTTACATCATTGTGTAGCAGAAGAGTTGGTCTTTCAATTTCCGTATAATTTATGTCCGAATTTCTACCGGAAGTGGGTCAAAATAGCCCTCGAAATTAACCAATTTTTGACGTTTTGCAAA
>JAODGE020020509.1:0-11225 GCA_027574965.2 Ecitophya simulans
AAGTATCACTGGTTGCTTACCGATCCCAAATAAGACAAAATAAGCACGACATGAAATGTCAAACGGTGTTGTATTTTTTCTAAAAGATTTTACACAACCAGTGCCGTTATTGTAGCGAATTTTTCTAACAGACTTTTTCAAAATTTTTATCGAAACGATTTTACATCGCGCCCAGCGTAGGTCGGGCGTCGTTTAGGCGAAATTAGTTGGTTTTGTACAGCGCGTGCGGTGCGAAAGTGAGCTGGCGTTTCACCGACGATGGCGAGCAACATGGACGAGGAGCAATCTCTTCGCGAGTGCGAAGCCTACGTGCAGAACCACAACATCCAGCAGGTGCTGAAGGATTGCATCGTGCAACTGTGCGTCAGCCGGCCGACGAATCCCATCACGTTCCTGCGGGAGTACTTCCAACGGCTCGAGCGGGTGAGCTAAAATACTTGTTTACGTTTCGTCGCGAACAATTGTTGGCAGGTTTACGTATCATTGAAAAGTAGGTTATTGTTTTCATCTATTAACTTCGACTTGGATGAAATGCTATATTGCTATTTTATCCGAGCATCTGCCTATCGTTTGCCTATCGGATTTTCAAGGATTCAACGCAGTGTTATAGTTGGCCGTGTGGGGGTGTTACGGCACGTCAGGTTAGGTTTGGTAGAAATATGATTAAATGATTGCATATGATCGTTTAAAGGCTTATTAGACACAATTAAAACAATTGAAGCTAATGTGTATGCACGAGTGATGTTGGTGATGATTCGCGTTTAGGTATTTATTTTTAGTCCTGTAATGCAAACCATCAAAGTTCGTGCAACAATCTACTTATAATAATTTTCAACGCCGCATCTATGCAAGTCCTGCTTCGAAAAATAGCATTTAAAAGTTCACAATTAAAATTATGTTCGAATTTTAAACGTGATTATGTTGAAAGCGTTAATTGCAATTTCAATTTTTTAAAGTCTTGTTAATCTGGCAACAAACGCGTTTTTTAAAAGGTTTTTACGCGCCCAGTAATCGAATATTGTATAATCGCCGAGCGTGTTGGATTGTGCATCATTGTGTTTGTTTTCATAATTAAAAATTGGCTAAATTTTTAAATCATTTGACAATAAATTATAAATTATTTCGCGTACGCATTAAAAGAACTGTCGCACGACATAAATATGTCGCGTTTTCATTCGTCAACATTCGTAAACTACAATTATGTCGTTGATTAACCTATAAATTAAATTCTTTATGTGAACTTTAAATCCAAAATATGAATTCAAAACGGACAGTATTATAATGTGAATTTTCAGATTTTCTATTTTACATTTGATTTTATAATCAAAATGTTAAAGGAAATCGTCTAAACTTATATGTTAGGAAATTTGTTATTAATGTGTAATTAATCACAGTCTAAGATACTGCAATTCCCGGCCTTGCCTAGCATTAGTGCCGCATAATTTTCCATGCACGCGCTTAATTTTGATGAGAACATAAAGAGATTGAAGTCACCTAGTTGCATTAAGGGGACAGAAATTCTCAAGACAGAACTACAAACGTAATTAGGTAGTTCTCTGGAACAAGGGCGTGTATTCTTCCGCCGCTCAGCGGTCAGCTCAACTTTGGCACAACAAGGGCTCCATTGATAAGAGACTAGACAAAACATAAGTCTAGACTGGCAAAAACCGTAGACTTAACAAAAAGGAAAAACTATAAATACTACATGGATGACTATTAGACAAGGTCAAAAGCTCACTATACTAGGTATTCATCGTTTTAACCATATATCAGCCGAAGTCAACACGTTTCACACTTTTATTATTATTTGAGTTCTTCTTAGATAAGATATTACAGTTTTTTTGGCCGCGGTATCTACAGATCGTTGATAATCGTGGATATCGAAGGCATCAGCACTATAATTTTAATGTGGGCAAAAATATATAACGGTTCGAATCAAATTACTGCTTTATCACAACTTAAAAACGTTTAAATGTCATCGTGTATGATAAGACCTTCAACGGACACATTTAGTGCAATGATTTGTTGTAGATGTCTTCCAAGTAATAAAGCACCACAACGTTGTAGCACAGTAAATAAGCGCTTAAAACAAGTAAATGTATTTATTGCGTGCGAATACGGAACGTCATCTATTCCGTGACGTCACAATTGCAATGCATTTCCAGTTTCGCCACGACTCGTAGCAACTTAGGCTGCGAACTTTATCAGAAAATGAAAAATGTCGAAGTTCAAGGCCGTCTTTCACCAAACCGAACCTGCCAACGTAGTAATATTAGACACCTCGCTAGAAATAGCAAATCCATAATTAACAGTATGCAGAAATATGCGAAGTGGGGCTTTTATTACCATTCTTCGCAATCCATAACCCTTGCAACTAGCTGAAAATGACATGATTTGCATTAAACAACGCTACGTTGGACGTGACTTTTGCCCTTCGGTAAATGGTGCGTTTTCGAAACGCTTCCGGCCGCAAATGCCGCGCGCGCGCACACACAAGGAAACAGGGAAGCGTCGAGTGGGCAACGAGCGCGGAAGTTCAGTTTGGGAATTTGCTCGCGCGGCGAATTCGGGCTGTGGCGGCGCTTGCGTGACGCGATAGTTGCGGAGTCGATAAGTTCCGCCGCCGGCGAGCGGCCGCCTTTTCGGGGGCGGCTGGCGCGTGACGTCATTGAGTCGCGCGGCTGGTGGCCGCGGCGCGTGCAGAAACCCTTCGTTCGTGAACGCGGGCGGCGGCACCTGTGGTGGTGAGCTCGCGCCGCCTGCCACCGAGGTGCCCAAGGTCGCGTTCTTTTTGCCCGCGGAACATCGAAGCTCGCGCTCGCTGCTACCGCTGCCACCGCCGTCGCCGCTGCCGCCGCCGCCGCCGCAGCCCAGCCACTTTTTTCGCACGCTCATTTCGTCGCATTCGTCCATTTTCGCAAACGCATGTCGGTGCAGTTCGCATAGTCCCCGCTGTTTCCGATTCTTGCGCACGGGTGGTGACATAGTTAATAACCGAAAGGGTTTGTCAGTACGATGATGCTTACATTAAGCGTGGTGAGTGTGATTTTGATAATATATTTGGCATGACTAGGACACGCTTTAGTAGGAATCGTAGGAAGTAGGCTTGTCAGGAAGAAAGCAGGCTGTGGATATAGATTTTGTGATGAAAAAATGATGCTAGGGTGGATTTGCGTAGGAGGGTTGACGCTCGCATAAAGCTTCGGTTCAAGTATCTCATTAAAAACGCGGATAATTTGAATCGTTACACTGCCAATATGCAATGTTATTAACCTATAACTTGGGTTTCAGTGTTATCTTACATTTTTGATAATTATATTATATAAAATGGAACAATTATTTCTTATTTTGATATGAGACTCTCAATTATTAGATAATATCTGTGTCATACATTGTATTATAATCATATAGTACAGTTTCACATTCTACATACCAAACTTCAAGGAAAGGCTTGTTTTAAAATATTTTTGAAAGTGAAAGCATATTAAATCGTTTGCAGTTCGTAGTGAAGGATTTTTAAGTCTGGTATATATTTTTTGAAATATTGATAAATTGATCTACGACCAGATTTTTTTTAATTTGGATTGTTTGATTAATATGTATTTCTATGCAATGCTTTCAATACCACGACGACAACGACCAAACTATATTAAATCATGGTTGGATGATGCATTTGCCTATCAATAATTATGACTGCAATTCGACAAATGTCATCGATTTTAAATAATATTAATTCATAATTGTGTTGAAATTTAACTGGAGTTATTAATTATTTATAATTGGCGAATACTGAAAAGCTGTCGTGCCTGTCGTACCTAATTACGAAGTTAGGGAATATTTTAATTTCATATCAGCATGTTGCCAATAATTTGAAAGACCATCGCTAAATTTGCTATACAATGTATAGTGTTGCTCGGCCTGAGTGAATCCTTTTAGGATCTTTTGCTTTCGAGATTTATTTAGTCGATTTTATACAATCACCTATTTAAAAGAACGGGTCACAACCAGTAGGAATCAGTGGTGCGTGAGGCATACATGTGAGGCCCTAGTTTTCCAAAATGTGAATTTCGAGAATTCTGCTAAGAATTGATTTAAATGTAAAATCTATAGTTTAATGCATAAACTATAAATATCATAAATGAATTCTGCTTAACGGTTGAAAATACTCGATTCCTTGACATTTAATGTGATATTCAGTTGCGTGTGCGTGTGTCTGTGTCTTCGTGCGCGAAATGTGTTTATAAAAGCATTCAACCGAAAACGACGCGAATTTGGACTAGGAAATTGCATATTAAATAATTTACGTATAAATTATTTTGCATGTTTAACTGATGCACCCTATGGAATAACGAATTTGGAATAAAATTCAATTTGCCAGCATTGTTTCAGTGGATATTTTTAACAATCGTTTACTCATACTGCCGTATTTATCGTTAATTGAATATTCAAATGCACATTTTGAGCTAAAATGCATCTCATGTTCGTGACAATCAGTTGTCCGAATCGTAATATCGTTAATTGGCTGAAATTTACATACTTCAATTTCCTCTGTGCACCGTGGCATGCAATTATCTAAAAATAGTCACATTTAGGTTCGGTTGCTTTCTTAATGTTTGCTGGTGCATCTATACTGATAAAACAACCTTGGCAATGACGTAACCAGCAACGGGGGAAAGTTGCGCTTTGACAGCACCAAGATATTTTACAAAAACAAATATTTTTATTTGAAAACAATCAATATACTCCATTCATTGCATACAATATATAATCAAATATAATCAAACGTGTTTGCAACGTGTCGGTAGAAGAAGAATAAGTATCCTGAATAGACTATCATTTTTACATATAAATATAAATGTAACAATACGTATATCGGTAATCTGCATCCTTAGGTATAGTTGTAGAAATATATCATTTGTTTTGCTTGGTAATCCATCTCGTTGCGTTCGCCTCTCTCGCGCAACGCATTCGCCTATTCACGTAAAATGTATTATATAAATTAGTCTAAGTACTGTGGTAAATTCGTGCGGTGGCGGTGATCGTCCAGCGGTCGCCGGTGCACATCATGAATACGTGCCGAGAAGATATTCGGGCTTCCAGAGTTGGTTCGAGAAGAAGTTGTTGACGATGGCGATGTCGCGATCGTGGTCGGCCGTGATCGGCACCGGCGCGATCGTGACGCTGTCCGGCACGACCAGCCCGAACGGTATCATCGGGTCGTCGACGAAGCGCCGCCTGCAGGACTTCGTCTCCGCGCCGTGATGGTTGTTGTTGATCTTATCGCAGCGTATCATCTCGAGTTGCGACGGTATTTTTATGACTTTTTTGTTGGGCCGCGGCGCGCTCGCGGCGTCGTCGCTGTCGTCGTCCTCGTCGTCGGCCGCCGTCGTCGTCGTCGTCGTGTCGTAGCCGCGACCGCGCCGCAGGCAGTTCTCGCTCGGCGAGGCGATCTTCGCCTGCCTGTTCGGCCCGTAGCTGTTGAGGCCCATGCTGCTGATGAGCTTCTCGCGCTGCAGGCGCACGCGCTTCGTCGTGATGACGAACGCGCTGACGAAGGCCTTCTGGCACACGTCGACGGTCTCGCCGGCGGGCACGACGGGCACGAGGTATTTGCACGTGATGCGGCGCGGCGACCTGCCGCTGGTGGTCATTTCGGGCAGATTGAGGCGGGCGCGCACGTCCATGTGCTCGCGCAGGAACGCGTTCTGCATGTCGGTGTCGCCGAGACCGTAGAAATGGGCGAACAGCCGTTCGCGCACCTCGACGGGCACGCGGTCATCGCATTTTTGCGGACACTGGCATAATTCATCTGCAACGACAACCACGCAGCGTGGGTACATTATATTTACATCGAAATTCACAAATGCGATATCGTAATGAGTCGATTAGGACGGACTATTGGAAGAGGATCGATTTTCTGTCGGCGGCGGCGGGCGCGACGATTTACGACGTGTTTGTGTGTGCGCACCGCGTCGGTTTGGGGTTGGCGGGGCGGCTATGCGAGACACGTCGTATTGGAATCCTGCGCGTTTCGAGCGGAACACGAGCGGCGCACGTGTATGCCTGCCGCTGCCGTGGAATGAAAAATTACAAGGACGACGCGCACGCCTCTCGCAAGCTCGCTGCTGGCCGCCGCGATGGCTTCGCGCCGATGTTGCTATAATGCAATGGATGTGTGTGGTTTTTTTTTTGTTTCGTTTCGTTACCTTTCCTTCTTAAACGGCACGACCTACATTAGGAAGGTCATTAAAGTGCGCGCCGCGTTTGTCGCCGTCTCGCTCGCGCGCGGCGTTCGATCGCGCCGCGCTCGCAAAATCGGTAATGCCCCTTCGTGGGGCCCTCTCGTCCGCGACGCGCCCGCCGCAACTCCGTACGCACGGCGCGGCACGCAAAAAACGCCGTCGCCGAAAGGCTCGCGGCGATTAGAAACTCTTGCGTTTTTCGGATGCAAACGAAGCGCGCGATTCGCCAGCCAGCGAGCCGCAAGCGCACGCCGCTATTGTTGACAACCGCGTCGCCACAGCGCGCCGTCGATGATAAAAACGCGTGACGCATTCGAGAACCATGACAATGGTCGAAATGTACGAAATGCGTCGCAATGACGAGTGCCGCTCGTGCTGTACGCGCGGCCCGCACTCGCGCTATTCGCCAATGCACGGGCTAAGGTGGATCGAACTGTCATCAGACGATGTAAACATGATTTTTCCGCGCTCCACTCACCTGCCACCTTCTTGGCCGGTATCAGTTTGCCCGTGCGCGAGATGTACGCCAGCCCGGAGCTCCTCAGGTGTTTCTGCAGTTTGCGTTTCGAGCGCGGCGTATTTTTCTCGATACTCTGCAGCAGAGCAGCTGTCAGCGTCGCCATTACTTGTGTAGGTATGTTTCTGCCGCTGTCTGTTGTCTGTTTCGTCGCTTTGCACTTCACTCTCTGTTTTCCTCTACGGCCGTATGGCGAGCGTGTGGTGCCGTGGCGCGG
Source organism: Ecitophya simulans (assembly GCA_027574965.2). Lineage (NCBI taxonomy): Eukaryota > Metazoa > Arthropoda > Insecta > Coleoptera > Staphylinidae > Ecitophya > Ecitophya simulans. The sequence continues at coordinate 6,977 of JAODGE020020509.1, forward strand.
GCACGTAATGGGCGTGAGCGATGATACAAACACACTGTTTGATATTCCTGTTGGCGGGGGACGAGTGGATTTTACTGTCGCCAACAGATGTCGACAGTGATCCGTATCTGCAGGAATTTCGCCGCCAAGGCGAGCCGCGATTACAGTCGATCCTGCTCCTGCGTTATTTATTTCATTTTACGTCGGAAATATTTGATGAGGATATTTTATTGCAGGTACGCTTTGCAGATATATGAACACAGCAATTAAATTTCTTTAGTGTTGTAGGTTATAATGAAGGTTTATGACGTCAAAAAGTAATACAAACGATAAACACGCGTGCTTTTCAGTCGTTTTTAATTGAACAATCAAATAAGCTGCGCACGCTCATTTAAACAAGTTCAACCGACAAGTGTAAGCACCAAGAGGAACAATTAGATAACTTGGTTTGGGGATTATGAGATTATGTTTGATTGTTTATTTACTACATTTAGGTACAATTATTTAAATGTTTAAAAATTAACGTTTTCATTTCTGTTATAAAAAAGTGAATATCTTTAATTTTAATTATCAGCATCAACAAACATGAAAACGCTTATAGACATTAGTTTGTTAATTATGTTAATGTTATTACAAAGTGTAATTATGAAAATAAATAATTTTACAGACGTTTGATGACTCAATTGTTTTTAAAACAGGAAAGAAAATATTCGAATATGGATTTTTAAGAAATGACGAATTTTCATTCTCAATTTGTGCTTTGAAATGAAACACTGGGTAAAATACGTACAACTTTTGAATAAACATTTTTTGGCCAAATATTTTTCTTGGAAAAACTCTGTTTGATGAAGTAAAACAACGGATGTGAACTATAATAACATAATAAATTGGCACCGTATGTTTAATAAGCACATATTGTAAACATGGCTTGGAGTTTTTAAAAATATTGTATTTATTCTATTCTCTATAATATGTCTCATTACATTTTCTTCCTATAATCATCGCGCAAATTGGAGTCTGGGTTATCGTTATGTTCATGTGGTATTTCATTATTCTGAATAGTCACCGGATTGAAGCTTTTTTTCTCTCAAGAGCAAATTGAGCAAATTAATGAATTTCTCAAGCGTATAATATTTCTGAGACGGCTTTCTAGCTAAAATAGATCTCCTTAGATGTTTGCATTTAAAATCGATCTCTTACTTGGAAGTTGTGTGCAAATGAACCACTCGGGTAAATACAATTACATGTTATAACACCCCTAATGTCATTAATGTCATTATTTTGGAGTGAGGAATGGAACGCTTTGTTTGCAGCTACGTCAGTTGTTCCTTATATTACTTTTGTGAATAGAAGGAACGGTGTATTGAATTCGGCATGCAATTCGGATTATTGTAGTTTTACTGTTCATGCAAATATATTGCCGTTGGGATTGGAATAGCTGAATATACATTTCATTTAAACATGAAATATTACACTGCAGCTCAACGATTTAATATGTTCGGCGTCAAAACTTATGGGGTCATGTTTTTTTATTTGGTGCTAATGTCACATGCATAGATCGTACCCAATTGTTTTATATATTTAAATACATCTGTCAGTCCTGTTAACCGAACTTTTGGAATGTTTGTATCATTGTGTATCATTATGCTTTGGAGAAATTGTACAATATCAACATAGGTGAACGTGATAACATTGGCATTTTTTGATAATCGGAAGATCAAAATGTTAAAGTACAACATCGGCTTTTTCTATTAGCGTTCGCATAGTTTGTGCCGTTATGCCTATGAAATGCAAAGCTAATTAAAAATAAACAGCACGCCACATCCAAGCGAATTGGTTTCACTCTTCTTTCATTTGGCTTGCGTAGACTCGTGTTGCTTGAGTTTTCAAAGGCCGTGCACTTTGAAGTGTTCCGTGTGTTGTCGGTCACGTGTGCTTGCTTGTCTCGGCGCAAAATTGAAAATTCGAGTTGGAAACAAAAAGCGAATGAGCGGCGTTAATTGCTTTGCAATCTAATAATTGGCGCACGAAAAAGTGCGCCGCTGTGTGCACCGGGTGGTGGCGACGTGGATGATTCTCCGGTGCAGGAAATCGAAATCCTATTCGTTAACGAATGCCGGCACCAGCAGACAAGGTGCAAAAAAAAAACAAACGAAAAAAAAAATCAGCGGAGAACGACGGGATCGCACGCCCGCGCACTCCCGAATGCAACCGGCGCGCCAACACGCGAGCACGGCGACGCTTTTCCAACAATGCAAGCAAGAGGCGACGTCGGGCCGCGGGCGACGAGCGTGATAGCAGGACGCGAAGGCGGGCGGCACCTCGAGCGTGCGGCGCGCGCTCTCCGAGCAGAGTCCGTCGCCATCCCAGTGCGCGACGCAATCCTGTGCGGAGCGAACGCACCACGCGCGCCACACGACCACGTTCACGTTGACGAATTCGCAGTTTGTTTACGCATTTCTTTCGATCGCGCGCCGAGTGCGGTCGCAGACCAGCCGCAAATTGTTTAAGCGGCAGTTCTGCGCTGCCGGTGCTCACCGGTGATCGGTGCGTGGAAGAGAAATTTCCGTTAACGTCGAAGAAGCTTTGGACATGCCACAGGTATGGTAGAAGATAATAATCATTAAAATTTATTGCCAATAAAACGTGATTAAAACGTTAATTAATTGACGAGCGCAATGTGGAATTTATACTGCAAAATTGATACTTTTACGTTGACGTTTTTATTCGTTTATTCGTGTTTGCCCATGGCAAGTTGTGCGACGATTTGCGTGCGATTTGCTTACGGTCCGACAAATCTTTTTTTTTCGGCGCCGCGCACACGTACATTTGAATCTACTTATAAATAAATATTTTATTACGAAACTAAAATTTTGCTTCGCTTCGACGCCGCGATTTGCCATTGGGCAATATTATTTTTACATTTTCGGCTGAGTCTGCATACCGCGCGCACGTTGCGTTGGATTCCTGCTGATGTTGAGCGCGATGCGACATGGACACGTTTCTTTTTATAGGTTTTATATAATAAATTTATATCTGAATGTGGCTAGGTGCGTATGCTTGCTGACTGCGCGTCGCGCGTATGTTTAATTTTTGCCAAACTGCCAAGAAAACACCTTAAAACCAACTCGAAACAGCTAGTCGAAGAGATCTCTCGTCGTTCTCGTTCAGCGTAAATCTGCGTGCAAGTAAATCATATTTATGCACGGTGTGCGCGCGCGCGCGGTGACTCAATAAGAGGATTAGCGAACTGGTTCCTGTTTGTCATGTGCCTCAGAAGCTCGCGGATTAGCTGAAAACTATTTTGAGGATTTAAGTTTAATTCTAGCAGCGCAGTGCTCGCCGGCACGCAATAACGCGAGGTGGCAGTCGCCGCGCAGTGGTATTATTAATAATTCCTGTGCACATAAGGCGGGTGCGCGCGACCTAATATCTTCACGGTAGGCATGCTGCAGACACCTGTCTGCAGATCTATTTAATGCCTCTGTGCACCGGAAGCATGCCTTTGCACGAATGGAAATTTCGATAACTTTGTTGAATTTCTATAATGTACGCATTTGCATTGAGATGGTTGCATCATAACCAAAGGTTTAGGCATTTGAATTGAATTTAATATATACCAGATATCATATTTTGAGAATATATTTAATTAAAAGTGTTAGGTGATTGTGTTGGTCGTTATTATATAAACAATACAGATGAGAAAATCCAGGGGAGCAAATTGTTGAATTATCTTTTACATTTTTCGTCATTATAATTAGTGTTGAAAAAATTCAGGCAGAAATGGATTGTTTTGGATGGAATAATTAACGTCTTTTTTAAATTAAAAATTTGACTGTGTCCTATAAAATATAGCAACAATTTAATCAATTATGTATTTTCTGCTATTGGTAACGATCTCCTGCCATCGTTTGACCACTTGGTCGATGCCCTTTTGTCAGAAATCGGATGGCCTAGATTTGAAGAAGTTGAGAAGCCAACTCATTGTCAGAGGTTCTCCTCTTTGTTAAAGGTCACAAATTTTAACAAATGTAGAGGACAGTGTTAGCTTTCGAACGGTGTAGTACATTTGTTCGAATTTAATGCAAATCGTTGCGAGACTGGTGTGTAGTGTAGTTTAGTCGCTTGTGACTTAATACGAGACTCGTACGTTACGTTATTAATAATCTAAAAATTGCGCTTTGTTGATCTTTGTTTACATTCACATGCTAGATTTTTAAAATTCGAAAACAGAAAATACTATGCACACATTTATTGTAAATGCGTAGGT
>JAODGE020020511.1:0-121496 GCA_027574965.2 Ecitophya simulans
ACAAAAATATTTGATCACAAGAACAATTAATAAAAATGTATATAAAATGCACTAGTAGCAAATGGCTTAAAATGACGCTGATGCCTCTAACCTGCAACGCGTGCACACATTTGGTGTAGAAAGCATTGTAGCATGAGGTATTGTGCATCATCTGTGCAGAAATTTCAAAAAGTACAGCAGTATTGCCAGTATTTCCGTGCGACACTAGCGCCAACTGGGTTGTACCTGCAGAAAAAGCGGGTCGACCTTGGGCCATAAGAGATGGTGGGGGCTGGCTTTAACACAACTAACAATAAGTGACTTCACATATAATACCTACCATAATACCATACAAAAATTTAAATATTTCTTTATTATTACAGGAATTATTATTTATTATTAGTTTTTATATAAATATTACCTAATATATAAAAATCTACAGTAAGAACGCAAAAAACGAGGTAAATTACGTAGCTCCTTTTCAAAGAGATACTTTTTATCTGTCAAAATTAAATTAATGCTAAAGTTATACGTGCAATAAACAGCACACTTATTGCTTATAAAAGCATCTAATTATAATAAACCAACTCAAGGTGCTCAACTCAAGGAGAAAGTCGATGAGTACCCATATCTAGAAAGTCTTATTATAAAAACTGCTAGCAGCCAAACAGACATTATCCGCAGGATCTATAAAGGACAAAACGCCTTCAAACTACTGCAACCAAGCAAACATGAAATGAAATGCGAGGATAGCGCTAGACTGGAACTCACAAGGATCAAGAAAGGTCGAAAGACTACGAAACACTTTTTTGATATCAGCAAACAAGGAGTTTCAAGCGAGTGGCAAGACATGGATGAAAGCCAAAGCTCTTGCCAAAAACACTTCTACCTAGAAGGACAGAACATATAATTATTATTATGATTTTTTTTTCACTTCGGTGTAAAAAAAGCTTTATAGCCAGAGTGTGGGACTTGGGGCTGTGGTGCAAAGCTCTTTACCTACTAAAACGATCCCCTATGATAAAGATGCAGCCGCATATAGTATCAGGACGCCCTCCAACAGATCTTAGAGAAGCCGCCTTACCCGCATTGCCAACTTAGACCATTTGCGGAAACCGACGTGAAAGTTTGGAGAGCGATAACAATAGACCTACAAATGCTCAGACAAAAATATAAATAAATACTCTACACATAAAAATACATATAAATACATAAAAAAATATAAATAAATAACATTTATTAAAATCACAACTTCACACAAATACCCACAGACCGTAAGAGCGGCAACACTAGTGCGCGGTTGTGTACATCGCAAAAAAGCTCTAACCGCTGGTCATTCCTAACCCGCTACTGTCCCTAAGTCAGGGTACTGAAACAGATGCGGCACGATCAGCGACACGTTGCATTGGGTCAAAACGGGTCTCTGCGTCCGTGTCAGCAAAAACGAGTGCGTCGCTTGGACGTGGCCAATGCGCTGTCTGCACATGGTCACTTGCTAATAGCGAGAGATGTTACCGTAACACAGCACCATCTCGTCGAATATAGGGGTACACCTAGGCAATACCTCCACAAGGCGGATACGCTCCAACCTTCGTCTCACCGTATTCTCTGCAAAAATTTTGCAGGCCTGCAAGAGAGCGGTGATTTCCGGTTCAAAGGCATTATTGGGGAAGCGCACTGCCGCGCGGTCAGCAGCAGCGGTATTTGCTGAAACTCCGATGTGTTCTGGACACCAGAGCAGAGTAATGCGGCAACCAGACTTGCAAGGCCTTATTACGTTCAACTGTAGTACACCAGCCCACCCTTCCGGATTGTCATTCTCCGGCAGAGCCGTCAGGACGCTCAGAACCTCGGTAATAATTACCGTTTGTGGAAGGCCTTTGTGGCGAAAAACAAGGAAGCTTTACAGATCGCTAGCACTTCAGCTGAGAAAACCGAACAATAAGACGGGAGCGTCCATGAATGCGACTCTGTGCCATCCGTGAATGCAGCACCAACTCCGTTCACAGGCTTTGATCTATCGGTGTAGATTTGTAGAATAAAATTTTAAGTTTGGATGGGGCTGTTTTCGTCTTCACATAGCGGTTGACAGACACATCTACAGATATATGGGACATCAATAAATCGGACACACCATGTTGCATGCTAGCCTATAAAGGAACTGGTAAATTAAGCCTTAGGGCCGTCAGAGTGACCGTGGGACGCTTAGCGTATCGAATTCGATTATTATTGCAACGGAACAGCACGCATTTTTAAACCGTATATTAACAACTTTTGCTGGCGTATCATGATTAGAAGCATGAGGTTTTCCTTACAAAAAATAGATAATATTTGGCTAGTACAGAAAGCTCCGATGGCCAGACAAACGCCTTGAAGGTGAACTTGGCCCAGCAACCTCAGAGTTGTCCGCCTAGCAGATGCAAGATTTGGCAAAATTACTAGCACCCCAACAAATACCAGACAAACATCAAAAAACATTCAGTTCCTGGTGGCACCTGCGAACAACATTTGCTACGTCAATTTTCTAACAAACACACCTGTCCACAGTCACTCCCCGAGACCTCGCGCTTTCAACTATCCGTTTGTTTATACCTCAGAATTGATCTGCGTTTTCTAAGGAATTGTAGGTTGAGTAGTTTGAATTTAGTCGGACAGAAAAAAATTGGTTGCAAAAAATATCGCAAATCAGAGGTGGTATTCTTTTGCAAAAGATAGACATGCAACTGTTGTTAGTCACCATAGTGCCAGATTATGTAGTAAGCTTTTTCGATATCGAGGAAGACCGCGAAGAGATGACTTTGGTTTCGAAATGTGTTTTGAACTGCGCATTCAAAGAACAAAATGGTGCACCAGTGCTTGCGGAAACTTGTTTGGAGAAGTCTAAGAAAGTTCCGGTACTTGAAAACCTAGGTAAGTTGCCGAGCTATATTCTTTTCCCAGACCTTGCTAATGCAAGAAGTCTTTATTGGGCTCAAAGATAAGTATTACTATTCCCTTATGCCATTCGTCAAGGTAGGTGGAAGACAACGACAACATATTAATAGGTTGAAAAGACAACGTTTGCCTCGCAATGCAAGGTGCTGAAGAAAAACATACGGAATTGAATCAAGACCCGCCAAAGACTTCATATCATAGGAGAGAACACAATCCAGTTATTTTATAGAGTAAATGTTGTTATAGTCCCGCTAGTCGTTCCCAATTTCTAGCAAAACGCGTCGCTAACAGCTTACACATGGCTGCTGGAGGTGACACCATGTTACCGTTATCCATGAAATGGGACAACGCAGGGAAGGATTTATAACCAGAAACCGCGCGGATCCTACGTCACGCTTCTGAAGGAGACGCCAAAGACGTGAGCGTCAAAACATACTCTTCCAAATAAGCATTGCACGATGTAGCGCCTGGCCAGGCGTGTTTTTGTTTAGCGATAGCAGTGTTGCAATCTTTATTCCACCACGGTACGGATAGTTGCCGGCCGACGAAAACGCGGACACGGACTTATTCGCATCGAGCGAAAGTGTTGGAACCTTGAAGAACTCCTAGAACAAGTCCCAATCGGCCTTATTATGATTCCAATTTGCGGAACGCAGTACCTTGGTTTTGGGGATGCCCGTTCTAACTAGAATAAGGACTACCACTAGGTTGCTAAACAAATACTGTGGGAACGAGGCTCAACGAGCTGCAACGCGTATGACAGCGTTGCAGCTCCCGACGAGCTTACACTTAAATCAATTACAAACTCATAGCTTTCCAGTTTCAACCTCCGTCGTAATGTGGGTGGGTACCCCGGTCGGTGGGGTAACGCCGGTTCGCTTTATTGGAGCCAGCCGCCGCAAGCTTTAGACTGACGTCGATTTTCGCCGGCGTCTTTGCAGAACCAGCCCGAGTTGGTTAAGCAAACCTTGTGTGTTTCGAGAAAACTAGCCTGAGCTGGTTTTTCCTATAATTTGCGCATGCAACGAGTATAGTTGTTTTACAATCTCATTTATTTCCACGCGTGGGACACACGCGTACAATTGTGCAGACAATGAGGGGACTTTTGGGCCAGTCTCCATTCCCACGCGTCTTCATGCGACGTACCGTGACAAAGTCTTGAAGCAGTGACCCTTAGATTCACCATCAATAGATTGCTCTTATGTAAAATTAACATGTAAAAAGTTTCAAGTGCTTATAACGCGCTTACGCAGATAATTCATCACGCAGTTACCCATATGTATATGTGCTACGTCTAATCGGCTTTCAATTGCAATCAAGTAGAATTTCAAATGTTTTGGGCGTGTCGGTTAAAAATGACTTTAAAATAAAAACAAAAAACGCATGTCCATATAAAATACATGGGAAATTGGCTAATATGGCTGTAACTAGTGATAAATACTGGTACATATATTACCTTTTCATTAAGCCTAAGCACGATTCGAACATTTTTGGGCGTGTCTGTCAAATTTAACATTAAACTCAGAAAATAGTGTCAATTTAAAACGCTTGGAAAAATGTTCATACAAACTATATCGTTTACAATTTGTAATCTAGAAACGTACTCGCCGCCTCAAGAACATATGCATAATCTAGATTTTATTAGGTTTCCAATGTTGGTAATTTAATATTATATGGAAGTGTTAGTCAAAAATTACATTAAATTATCAACTACGTGCCCTACGGATAATTTAAGAAGTTTATGCTACAAATAACTTCACGCGATTTGTTAAGTGCAGCATGTGCAGGCACTGACATCTCAATGCCCTAAAATTGAACGATTTTTAGGAGAGTTTCGGTTTTACAATTTGACACCATCTTAATTAATAATCACGCTTTATTCTTGCACACTGCTTTAACTTGACCAATTCTGCCGTACAATTCTTTGGGAATGACCAATGGGTTAACCTTGGAAAAGTCGCCCTCATCCAACCTTTTAACAACGTGAAACCGGGGCCAGGCCGCCGTCTTCGTCTCCCTAACATAGATTGAGCCGCTTCATTTTTTTCAGGTTGACTTCTTAGGTGAATATTTTATAGACGGAATCGTAAAAATCCTATGAGTTGGACGAGATATGGAAATAAAAGTCATCCGTGGGCAGTGCTTCCTTACCCACGGGAAAGCAACATACAACTACTGTTTGCCTGGTACGTGGAGATGGAGGCAAGCGTTCGCGACTCATTTTCACAGAGCTATTCATTCGTCGATACGGTAAATTGACACCTTGGATTTCTCGCACAAAACAATGTAAAAACGTGCTGGTGGTCGCTATCTACGCGCTACCTACATTCCCTGCAATCTTTTGTACCAAGTACAGAGAAAAGTGAGAGATAAGCAATAAAAACCTAAGCCTACATACAACAGACGGCAAGACTAGACTCACTCACAACTATACCCAGAAACACAGGCCCCAGAACTTTGTTTTTACACGATCAAACTGTATATAAACACCGGACAAGCACTCGCGGCACGTCCGCAGGCTAACAAGGCCGGCCGGGCCGGTGGAAATTACGAATTACCTAAAAACGTTATTTTAGCATGTCGTCGTCAATAGGCAGCGCACACACTCTGGCTCGCACTAGTCCATCAATTCCAAGATGTATAGTGGTGACTTTTTATAACCTCCAGTGCAATGTAGTCAATGTTGTCATTACCGATGAGCATCAACATTCCCTCCTTAACGTTCTTCGATTCGCGTGTCCTCTTGGTTGCTCTTTGTAGTTGCTAATGATATTCTTCTTGCCACATCTTTCAGAAGTGCTGAGTCATCAATTGGAGTTGGGGGAATTTTCTTAAGCATTCAATTCTGGGTTCTGCCAATGATGGGTCCATTACAGTGGTCATAGGCCTACCAATCAGAAAATGAGTCGGTGTGAGAAGAGAATTATCAGTAGGGTCAGTTGAAAGGGAATAAAGTGAGCGAGAATTTGAAATGCTTTCAATATGGACCAAGAATGTACTAAAAACCTCATAGCTCAATTTCATTTCACGAATGACACGTTTCAGGTGGTGTTTGACACTCTTTATTTCTGCATCCCACACACCGCCAAAATGAAGAGTATATGGTGGCGTAAAGTGCCATGCAATGCTTATGTCTCGAGCTTCCGATATCAAATTTTTAGATTTTTATTGCAAGAAACTAGGTAATTTATTTCTTGCACCAACAAAATTTCGACCATTGTCTGAATAAATATCGGCAGGTAGTCCGCGACGGGTAATAAACCTTCGCAGCGTACCTAGAAAGGCGTCAGTAGAAAGCCAGGTCACTAACTCCAAATTTAAAGCCCTTTTACTTAGACACACAAAAAGAGCTATATACGCTTTGTATTTGCGGCACCCTTGCAAATTGGACGTTTTTATCAGAATCGGTCCATCATAGTCAACGCTACAATGACTAAATGGCCGAAATGTTTTCTGAATTACACTAAGTAAACCTGGTGGTCAAGGTTTACTTAGTGTAAGTCAGAAAATATTTAGGCCATTTAGTGCATCAACCTGACGTGCTCACGACGAAATAATAGCAAAGTTAGATGTCACCGCTGGTGACATATTGGGTGTTTGTGATCAAAATCTAGGTTTGCTTGTTTTAACCGCCCGCCAACACGGATTAATCCTGCTTTGCCGCGAATGTGTTTTGCTACTACCGGATGTTTTTCTTTCACTAAAAGCGCGATTGCTTCAAGGCATCGAATCGTCAAATAGGCGGCTGCAGCGATTCCGCACGTTACTGTTTTTAGTTAAAGTATCTTTACGTCTTCGCGTTCATTGTTGCGCCACTGCATCCGCTGCAATTGCCATTGCAAAGGATCAACCAGAATTTGTCTATACATTTTTAAAATGTCCGCGCATAGCACGTCTGTATACTTTCTAAATTGCAATAGTATAGAAAACAAGTAATCTTGAATGTTTGATCTGCCTAATTGACAATCGTTCAGGAATGTACCACTATCTGACCTTGCCCATCCATCCATTTAGTACTAACGCTTTAAAAATTTAAAACAGGATGTGGAAGATAAAACACTGAGTTTACAAATACACGTAAGTTGTCTGTTACTTCCTGCATGTGACCTAAAGTTTCGTAGTCTCTCATAAACTGCGTGTATTGTCGTTTTAACTTTGAATTTTGATTCAATCGCAAATCTAATTTATAAATTCTTTTTGATGCTTGTTCAAAAGATCAACCTAATGCATCTAAATTTCTAGGGAGATTATAAACAACATATCTCCCCTTCTATGTACGACACACAGTTTTTGTGAAATGATTTTCACATGCAGTCTGCTCATTGCTATAAAGGTTTTGGTCCAAACAACCTTCAACTTCTCAAAATTTTCTGAATTTAATTTTCCAAATTAAGTCTTTGAATAACGTTAGAAAATGTTATATTCTTGCGTTTATAGTTTCTTATCCACCAGGAAATTATCCAACCTAATTTGGTTTTCTGAAAGACTGGCATATCCTTTCCTAATGAATGCTGACCAACCGATAACAAATTTCAAAATGCTTCAGCACCAATCAATAAATATATTTTTCACGGTTTGTTAAAGTCAGGATCTGCCAACCGACCGATAATATGGAGAGGTATTCTAAATTATCTCTATATCAATAACGCGATGACATAGCATTTGTGATTTCTGGCAATACAAATGCCATCTGCTTTAAATTACCGTAGACAAAATATTAACAGATCGTTTAAATTACCGTAGACAAAATATTAACTTTACACTTACAGCTAGCTTGTGACTTACACTTTGATACTCCGGCCATTGTAAATTCTACCGTTTGCATCCATAAACCTAATAAATGAACTAAATTCTGAGTTATGAAACTGGATTGAAAGGCCTAATCCAATAGCGCTCTTGCCATTACAAAATTACTGTTCGATCCCATAATTTTGACCAATGCCGTAGCCACAAGGATTTCCGAATTATTAAAGGAATGGCCAACAACCATCTCTTTATTGTTACCGTTACTGGCCAATCCAGACCGTTTATGTTGCACCGATGCAACAGCCGATTCCAAAATTTTAGTCGGATTGGATGGTGCTACATCGTTGTGGCAATCGACATTCCGTCGCAAAATGACCAACTATCAAACAATTCAAATATGTACGAAGTTTCTTTATCTTCGCAATTTTAGCGCTGGATTATAAACCCTTAAATGTATCACAATTCATCAATTTATGATTTCCGTTGCTCAAAGAGCCGTTTGTCACGAATGTGCGTGTATTTGATTTCCGTGCTTGGCCACCGACTGACCTAAGCTCACCAGCTCGTGATCTTTTCGATTCTTGCGTTAAACGCTTCATCGCTACCGCTTCCAACTGATTTGCTTTATTCTTTATAAAGTTCTTAAATTCCCGTAAAGTAGGCATTACACTGAGTATTGCCGTTTCTTTGCAATCACGGGCTGTACGTCGATCTAATTTACCAGCCACAATAATTATCAACAAGATATCTCAATTTTTGGGTTTCTTCTCTCAGTGCAGTCCATGCCAAAACTGTTTGTCATGCAAACTGCGTAATTTAATCGCTGATTCATTCTGAATAGTTTCATACCGAGTAAATACCAAGTTCTATGCAATTGCGTAGTTTTGCGCAGTAAAATCAATCCAATTAATAACCGTTTTTCTGTTAAACAATTTCGTAAATAATAAAATTTGGCAATATCGTTTATTTCGTTCATATCTCCTATGTCATGGTCGCAAGTATGCTTATGTGGAGGTTTTTGTCCTTTACCATTTTAAAGGACCAGATATTTGAGGGTCAGAATTCCGGCAGCGGAAATTCTCCAGTGGTTTCTTCGATAGCTCTTCCGAAGCGCGATCACTCAGCTGCCCGCAAGCAGCTGCATGGTGATGGTTGATGGTTGATGTCCCAAATGTGATCTCTGGATGGAGCGATCTGTACTGTTTGGTGGTCGGAACGTGAATGTATTTATTCTGTGTACAAGGTCTGTTCAGATATTACAAAGTGACATGGTTAGGCAACCTATCGTGCGCAATGTAAAAATAACAAATATTTCACTAAAAATTACTAAAAACAACTATGCAAATCAGCAAGACCTGTGGATGTACATTTTCAAGTAATAATAGTCCTATTAGATGCTGAGAACGACTGTACAACCCAACGCCGAAGTAAAAATCGACCATCGATTTTGTCGATAAGACAGGACGAAATCAGGATCGTAAACAGCATGAACGAGGAGAATATAATTGCGCTCACGCCTGCGCTTAGTTCGTTGGTGGACTCCTGAAAAATCATTGGTGCAAACATAAGGAAACGGTGATGCCGCTGGATTACTGCGCGCTTCGCAAAGCGGCAGCCGCAAGCACAAAAACCGATAAAAGTCTTTATAACCCCTAGCTTCCGCTAACTGTCTATTACTATCCGCTTGTAATTGCCTCAGTTTGCCGTTGACGTCGTCGCTACGAAGCAGTGACAAAGCATTGCGAGCATTGCTGTCTCTACGCTTGATCAGCAAATAGTACGGGGACTTCGGGAAAAATGAAAACAACACTAGGCCCATCACCGACATAACGGCGAGGATCATTGCTGTCATCGTGATGGAACAGTACGTGCCGACGACGTTTATTATAAAATTTCCGAAAAACAAGAATGTAACGCAGTTGCTCCAGGTAGCACGTATTTTTGGCGTGATGACTTCACTGATGTAACTTGGCACAGCAGCATATGCCACAAGTATTCAAAGCCATTGAATACACGAGTTTCCAAAAGCAATAAATAACAAAGTGATAACCTGCATTAATGCAATAAGCATCAGTGTTTTCTTTCTAGTGATAGAGACACGGGACTTGATACTACCATGGCTATTGCTTAAAATGTAAACTTTGTTTCTACTTACCTTTGATAACACTGTTCGACAAAAAACAGTTTGTAATTATTGCTTTAATTTGGTTCAACGGTTTTCAATCATTTTTGACGTCGTTTTGCGCTTAATTGTTGTACTGATTTCATATTAGGCAATAACATTATTTTAACACGTCAAGTTTTTATCACAAATCGAGGTTAAAGTTTGGATTTGGATGTTGATTTAGGTCATTTTTAACGTCGTTTTGCGCTTAAAGTGTTTTTACAATTTTACTTCAAAAAACAATTATAAAAAGAAAAACATTATTTTTGATAAAACTACGATTCAGAACGCAGAGTAACGCAAATTTGTTGGATTCTGGCTCTGGCTCTACCTAACTACAGATCGCAGGCGCAGCGCTTACGCAGCTAAGCGTTACTTATGAAAGCTTTGAAGAGAGGAAATTGCAGTGCTTTGGTACAGATCAGAATTGGAGCAAGTGATAAAAACCTGTTAGTGCGCAACTTTTTTCTTGCATTAATTGTGCGGATTTTTTTGGGCAAATATAATTTTTTTAACGTTTTTGTGCGGAAATCAAGGCCAAAAATGACCTAAAGTAGCAAAAATCCTCGATTTGTAGTAAATTCTAATGTGTTAAATAATTTTTATTAGAGCATCAAAATACACCAAAATTAGTTGAACAGTGTTATTACTATAACTTGATTTCTGTTGCCGCGCCACACGTTTGGAAGAATAAAACGGATCATAGTAGCTTATTCAGCAGCAAGCAAATTATAAATATTATTGAGCCAGGTTGTATTGTTTAATATTTATACACGCATTGTTAAACTTTAGGTATTTATATAATATAATTTATTTAAATACTTTTGTATTTTAATTTTGACACCTTTGTTAGTTTTTTTTTTCTAATTTATGCAAATTTTAAGATTCCACGTGCAATGTTAATCTGGAACCAACATTTATCTAGCAAACATACTTATTGTTAGCATGTGTTGTTGGTAATTGTATGATCAAGGTATTTAAGTTATGATATTTATTTAACTTGGTAAGTACTTTACATTTATTTTCTTTCCGAGTTTAAAAACACTCGTATTTACTTTATATAATTTTTAGGTTTATAATGCCAACACGATCTATTGCTAAGCATTCATTATTGTTTCAAGTCTTACAATTTTGTTATTTATTATTGTTTCAAACTGTATAAACATTGTTCCTTCAACAACTTGTCATATATGAATGAATTATAAATAACAGTACACTATTTTTAGTTCAGTTATGATTTTATAATTTTACTTGGTTTCGAAATATTTTCTGCAGGAATAACTTTGGTTTTTGCCTGGTGGACAACCATGTAAGATAACAAAGATGTGATAATGCAGCAAAGTGCAAGTGTAAAACCTGCCGATAAAACATAGTTAATCATAAAAACCAAGAACAAATCCGAACTGTGGGCGATGTACATACCAAAAAAGTGATTTATTAGGTACAAATAGTCCAAAAACTACTTTGTGATATATAAACGAACTATATATATTTTTTTGATGTTGAACATTGTAGTATAAAATAAATAATTACTATAATATGATTTATATTGCATTCGGAAGCAGCATTAAAATGATGACTGTAAAGGATTTAGCGCAGAGTAAGCTACGATATTGATTGAGTAATGTTATATTGCTCATTAATTATATAGTTTGTGCTATAAACGATATATTTTTAAATAAATTATATATTTGCATTTGAAGTTTGAAACATTGGTTGGCTATCTTTATACATATGTAAATTGTTTTTTGATACTACGTAAATTGCTAATCTCGAAACCAACATTTATAAAGTGAGCATGCTTATTGTTGACATATGTCGCTGATAATTGTACATGTATGTACGAAGTATTTAATTTGTGATATTTATTTATCAATGGCAAGTACGTCGCATTTATTGTTGCCATGACTATTTTCAAGTATTTAGCGCTAAATATCAATGGTTATTCATTTATTTCAAGCCTTACACTTTTATCATACATTAAAAATTCAGACTGTATAAACATTGTTCCTTTAACATGTCATATATATAAGAGTCATTAATAAATAATAGGTAACTACTTCTAGTTTAATTTTAATTTTACAATTTGGTCTGGGTTCGGAATAACTCCTGAATCTCTTCTAAAGTTTTTCCCTTCGTCTCGGGTACAACCATGTAAGATAACAAAGACGTTATAAAGCAGCAAAGTGCAAAAAATGCAAAGGCCGCCGATAAGCCGTAGTTAACCATGAAAAGCGAGAACAATCCCGAACTAGAGGCGATGTACACGCCAAAGGAGAGATTCATTAGACACAGAGCCTTGCCTTTTATCCGGGATGAAAATAATTCGCCCAACATCAAAGTGGGCACGACGCCCAAACCAAGCGAGTAGAATATAATGAAGACAACCATGCAGATCAGCGGAACCAGGCGGAGGTGCTCCACATCGATGTCGCTGTACGATTTCAAATAATAATACACCGCATGGATGGCGAGAAAGATGGCGCAACCCAGGGACGAGATGAACATCGACAGCTTTCGTCCGATTATGTCGATGAGACAAGACGAAATCAGATTCGCAAACACCATGAACGCTGAGAATATAATTGCGCACATGCTCGCGCTTACTTCGCCGGCAGACTCCTGGAATATCAGCTGAGCGTACATTAAGAAGACGGTGATGCCGCTAAATTGTTGCGCGCCGCGCACAAAGGCGCCCACGAGAACTGCGCGCCGATTGCTCCGAATGGAGAAAAGGTCTTTGTAACCGCCGGATTCCGATAATTGTCTATCAATATCGGCTTTTAATTGCATCAGCTCGCCGTCGATGTCGCCGCTGCGCAGCAGTGACAAAACATGGCGAGCCTCCTTATCCCTACGCGTGATCAGCAAATAGTACGGAGACTCTGGGAAAAAGGAAAACAGCACTAAGAACACCAGAGGGATGACGGCAAAGATCATAGATGTCACCGGGATGGAGCAGTACGTGCCGACGACGTTCATTATGAAGTTACCAAAGTAGACCAGAAATGCGATGGTGTTGCCCCACGTGCCACGTATTTTTGGCGTGGCAACTTCGCTGATGTAGCTTGGCAGAGCAGCAAATGCGCAAGAGTCTTCAATACCATTAAGCACGCGCGCAAGGAAGAAGGTAGCTTTTGAATTTCCGAAAGCAATCAGTAGCCACGTGACAAACTGCATTGCGGCAATGAGCATCAGTGTCTTCTTTCGGCCGATAGAATCGATTAGTTTTCCGGCCACTGGACTAGAAAGCACGATGGCTATTGAAGGCACTATGACCAAAATGGATGCTTCCTCCATTGTTATCGTCACTGTGTACGTGTTGGAGAGGAGTATGGGGATTGAAGGCGATGGCCATGTTATGAATATTCCACTGCTCAACGCCACAAGAGAAGCTATAAATACAATTTAGTAATTATTGCCATTTAATCTGTCAATATATTTTTATAATTTACCTGTAATAATTACTACAACTTGATATACATTGCCTCGAGAAACTTTTGGAAGGAGAGTTAAATAAGCCATGTTGGAAGATTTAGCACATCGAAAACTACGCAAATGTTTTAGCAACGTTGTTTCGCGAATTCTCAAATTTGTCGGAGTTGTGCGCAAATAAGGATCATCCGAGATTTGGTGGGAGTGAAATGATTTATTATATTATAAATAAAAGACTAAATTTAACGAGTTTGTTTATAACAATGTAGAACATTGGAAAAGTGGGAATTATACAAGTGTTCTAGAAAAAAAAACAATGTTAATTGGAAAATTTGCATAAAACTAAATAAACATTTAAAAATAAATTATATACAAATTAAGTACCGATACGTTTTTATAATAATTGATCATAAAAACATAATATAAATAAGAATGTGTTAAATAAATATTTTGTGATATTCTATACAAATTTCATTTATTCTTTACAAGCATGGTGCCATGCTTCTTATCATTCTACTTGCGTGCATGCAAATAAGTGCGTTATCTATGATAATTTTCGCGGAACAATGACTTAGAGAAAAGCATAAAACTGGTTAGTTAGCGCATTGTAAGTCAGGCAAAGCCAAACCTGTCGCGTTTCCGTTTTCCGGAGAAAACCCATTATAATTTGCGATATTTTAACCCCTCAAATAACGTGCGCGGAAACAACGTTGTATTCAGTTTCCGCCCAATGATTTGTATTAAATTACGTACAGAACGTACAGAACGACGTGTACAGTGTTGCATCAATACAATTTAGCGGCATTAGGATTTTTGTCTAGACACTAGACTGTGCTGTGAATTTATGTTAATCAATTGGCAAATGAACGAATTGCTCGGAGCATTTAAATTTTATTGTAATTTCAATTAAAACTTCGCGGCATTGTGCGACACCTTAAAACAATTATCCTCATGCGTATTGCAGAGGAAGAAAGAAGAAAAAGCGCGCACGCACACCCTGGTTGCGTTGGCCATAAAGTTAATGCTGGCGAATTGAAAAGATCCATTTGGTCACTTCAGAAAAGCTTTTATCGTAATAGAGAGGGCCAGGGTAAAAGCACAAACCCACAGCGAGACATATTTGCTGCGAAACACTTAAAAGGCCAGCGCTTGCAAGGACCTTCACTTTTGGCCTTGTACTCTCACTTTTCGGGCCACCGTTTTAAATCTCAGTTGCGTGTACAAAATAGCGTTAAAAAGGAATAAATCGCAAAATGTTCCCCTCCCCGCCGACAGCTTTTCTAAGTTTGGCAAAGGTAATTAAAGCGGTCGGCCATTAACAAGTTGTGCGGGATGCGGATATAATGTGCGCGTAACTTGTGCTCTAATCCTTTTTGTAATCGCTCCCAAAAGTCGGGCCAATTTAATGTTATGTAACTAAAAGGGCGCGCGATATGGACGCATGCAACCGGCGACAGTGAATTAATCACCGAATCATGCACCACCAAACGCCCCGATATTCCTTCCTGGACAATAAAATGATGTATAAACTATGGATTTGGAAATAAATTAGTGCAATGCAATATATCATCTAATTTCCATATGAACCGTTTGAAATTACAACGGATGCCTTTGGTAATTAATTCACAATCAGTGATATGTGTTCGAATTGAAAACAGACCTCACCTTAGCTAATAATTTTTATTGAAACGGCTACAATTAAGAACGCAAACACGACGTAAAGCGCGTGCATGAAAGCACATTTACCTTAAACTACAATCATTGCCTTCGATTTTGCCTACTGGCAAGTAACTGCTAGAGCCTTCATTATCAAATCGACTTATTTGGGCGCTAAGTTACGATGTCTAATTATAGGGTGTACATTACAGTGTTTTCTTTAATTAGGCGTATGAACGCTACTTGAATGTTGGTTAGCGTTTCTTTGCACTGGTGCGCCCACGTCCCGCACCCTCGTTCGACGGACGATTAATTTAGTTACGTAGTGTGAGCGCGACGCAAACGTACGTTGCGTCGTTAGTATGTAAATTTAATTACGCACTTTTCCGCGTTCTGTTTTCTAGTGCTTTGCTGAACTACCCCTGCGCCTTGCTCGCGCACGTTCGCGACGACTGCGTTCCGGCTTCTTAAGTCGCACATGCCAGAGCAATATGAGCCTTTCACTTGATTTGTGTTAATTTGCATTATGTTCTTTTTCTTCATTTTAAGCGTACACGATTTCAGGCCTGCCACCAGCACATTGCCCCGCGAACACGTTCTGAGATGTGGCGCCAAACCGCATGAAGCAACCTCAACTTGGCTTTAATTAAATTTCTGTCTTATCACAATCTAAATTAGTTTGTTTCCACTAGGATGTTCCAGATAACCAAATCCGTGGTCAAAACATGTTAGCATTTAGGAAACCAACCCCTGCTGCAATTTTCGAAGGAAACCAAGAATCCTTAATGCATTTTACCAGAACTACTAACACTAATGTTTCGTTATCACCCCATTTTTAACTCAAAATGTTCTAAATCAACATAAAGTACTTCACACATAATTTAGATAGTTGTTGATTAGATTTTTATTTATTAATGTTGGTTTCTTTAATAATGAACTATCCCTCTAATTATTTGTATTGTCAGTATTCTTATTGTATAATAGTTTGAATTCGGAAGCAATTATACAATTCTCATATTGTCGGAAGTATCAATGAAATAAGATATATAAATCTCAGGCGAGATTTAAAGGTTTCTTTGCCATTTTCTGAGACAGACGTACCGCCCAAAGCCGAAGCTCGTCTTCGGTTTGAGACGGCAGTGCGATGGAATCGGCGGCGACGGTAAATCTACTCGACGCACCAAACGCGGTCGGAAAAAAGAAAACAAAATAGAAACGCCGAGGAAAATTCAATCAAAATATAATCAGCGGAAGAGCTGAAATAAGAAACCGGTTGTAAATCACATGAATCTCTATTTGTCCATGAATACTCAATTAGATATCGTGAATATCTTGCCGTTTGCGATCGGCGTTCAGGAGAGTAATGCGCATCGTAAATTCGCATTATCTTTAAAAATACGTAGCAGCGCGACGGCGATGATTTTGGCTATAAACTAACGACGGATGCAACGGTGCGGGTATCTTTTTGTAAAGTGGTACTCATCGAAGGATAAATGAACGCAGCGAGCATGCAATTCGCCGATATCGAAACGTGTCTTTGTCGAGAACGTCTGAAGAGACGTGTCCCGAGGTAAAGCGTCCTTGGAGAGTCCCGGCGGTCCGCGCGCAAAGAATGGAAGCGCGGGGACAACGCGTAAAGTTGCCAACAAATCGGATAAATAAGAAATGCCTCACGTAAACTCCTCGGGCGTGCGAACCGACGCGACGTCCTGGACGGCCGTCAACACATCGACCCATGAATATTCACCCTGAAATTGTAAATGGCAGCCGGGAACGAAAATCGTACATGGAACATCTATAAACCAGCACGTGCGGCGTATTTCATTTCCCACCGGGTTATTTCCATTTCACACAACAGCAAAAGGTGATAATATGAAATTTTCAATAGGCGTACTCTGACACGTGAACGAGAACATTTCAGTGTAAGCTAAAGTGGGTAGGCTAAAATAAAATTCAACATCGAATTCAAGTTGCCAAAAGCCACTTAGCCGTCGCTCTCGCAGAAAGATATATTGTGAAAGTGGGAGAAACAAAGTTACAGTTTTATAAATTAATTTCACTATATTTCATATATAATAAAATACAAACAAATTTTTGATAACAAAAAATAATAATTCATTGCATCGAGTCCCTTCGACAATCACGAACATTAAAAACTGATTGTAACGAAAGTACATCCATACGAACAAATCATCGGACTAGTACAAAATGTGTTACAACAAACACTGACAATAATAAAGGTTCGCCTACAAATACGCTGATGTACCCTGTGTTCTTGTGCACAATTGTCGATTCCTCTTGAATTAATTAAACCTATGTACGCTGCGTTTCTATGTTGATGTCGCTATTGCATCGATTTCAACTAATTTATGTACGTATGTATCGTTACAGTGAAGAATGCGAGTCGCAAGTCTTAAATTATTGAACCGACATCAGTTGTGTCTGCTGACTGAGCTATGAAGTATGCAAATTCGTGTAAGAGTGTACTTTATATGAAATGGAGATAGGTGAAATTTGGAAACACGCAATAGTGGCGGGTCTAACGTCCGCGAGCTAGCAGACTGACAACGCATCGTTCCTCTTGGAAGTCGCATCTGATTTTTCGCGCTCCTTGAATATACTCGTATATAAATGTGCACCTATGTACTGTGCAGCAAACCTTGCCGCCGTTGCGTACGTGTAAGACAGCTCTTGAAAAGTTTTCAACTTGTTCAGTGTTCGCTAACAGAGGAAATGAATAAATATATCGCCGAGTTCTTCCATAAATTATAAGTGCGCGTTATGTACAGAGAAAAAAAATAAATAATACCGCAACAAAATGTACAAAGTAATAGAGATAAGAAGTCGTCGCTGTACATCCCACCCTTCCGCCTAACACTAGTTCAATCAAGTTTATATAATAGAAAAATCTTTATAGCTTTGGTTGGCCGAAATAGTCCCGAGTTAATTAGCATGGTTTGGTTTCTATACAATGTAATTAATTACTATTTACAAGGTGTGTGTAGTCTATTTTACAATCCATCCAACGTGAACGCTTGGAATGTGTGCTGGTGGGTTGGATGGACATGCGCGCCCTCTGCGCCTCATTGCAACCGCCATGCGCAATTTTCCACGCATGTTGACAGTCGGCAGTCTCATTGAAACTTTTATACACAATTGACACGTGATATTCTCAATGGACTGCATGGTAGGTAAGTACGGTGCAAAATTATTTATACTCAAATATTATCACAAGTTAATGATAAACGCGAATAACCGTGCGCTCTTCCGGGCGCAAAGGCCTAGGTGAGAGCGAGGTCGGCGCTGAGCTGCGACAGTCGCCGCGGATCCCGTCGCCCCCGACTGGAACCCCGCGTGCCGCTGGTGTGATTGCTGTAGCCAGAGTCCGAACCGAAGGCAGAGTCCTGCGAGTAGGGTTTTGGCACAGGCCGAAAAGTGGCTAGATGTCCTATCACCGGCACCGTCTCGTATGGGCCAGGCGTGGGCGACAGGCATTGCAGTCTTTGTGTGATGCTGGGTATCTGCCGGCGACCTGGTGGACCAACACTGCCGACTCGAGAGTACAGTTGCAGTAACGCATCTAGCAACATACCCTCGTGAAATTCCTGACGCCGGCGTTCCAGGCTGCGATATCGTTTGCTGCCTGGGATTGGCGGTAGAGGTTCGTGCTGCCGTCGAAACCGAGGCACATCCCTTCGCGGCTCGGTGCGGTAAGGTGGTTGTGGCTCATGAAGACGTCGATCGCCGTCGCCTCCCAGACTCAGCTCGTCCTCGGCGAATTCGTCTTCGCTGTGTGGAGCTGGCGCCAGTTCGCTGTCGGCGTCGCTCAACTCCTCGTAGACGGGATTGTACAGGTCCTGAGAGCAGTAGGGATCCGGTCCTGGAGACGAACATAGGAACACAGGAGGATGCGTAGCTATTGGATATCCACTCGGGTAATGAATATTATTCTTCACATCAATCATCTGGAAAAACAAACAAAACATGACGTAAACGTACAAAAGTAGATAAAGGCGCACGCATACGGCGCGAAACACACAAACAGCACATCAATCAATATTGCACAAAAAACCAACAACTATCGCCGACCAATCAAGAAGAAAAATACAAGCTCGTGTACCAACAACTGTACGTGTTAACTTTTTGCGCCAGATTGAATTACATCCAGGCGGCGATATTTAGCAATTTAGCGCTAATTGCGCGCCAATACTAACCAAAGTTAGTAAGACCCAATCTGATGATAGCAAGTGAGAGATAAGTTATAAAACAACCCAAGTTGCTGAAGTTAATCCGACGTGTTCGAATGTATGTGAGGTGAAATGAACAAATTGCACATGACTAAACTGTGGCGTAACGAAAGCAAAGCATAATTGCAAATTGAAATAATTAGTTTAAAAAAATTACTCGATCATTAATGTATCATATTAAACTGTCGTCCTCCTGGTCCAAATCCAGAGGATCGACTTGGCCGTCGACATTACCAAACACAACACGACCACGACTATCGAGCTATCACGAAAAGAGAAAAAAAACAGTTAAAGGCTATATGAATGTAGAGAGATAATAGAGAAATCTTATAGTAATAAAGCACTCTCAGAGAAATTAATAATTTCCAATTATGTTGAATTTAGAATTATGCACACAGCTCATCTGTAGTGGAACCATGTGAAATCTACATTTGGAATATATGTATAACGCATGCAATGTAATGTTCGAAATAATCTCACCTCTATCGATGGAGCCACAATATGGCGGCCGCCAGCGTGGTGACTATGAGGCATGCGAGAATTCTCCATCAAGTCCTCGTAGATCACCGCTGGCGCATTGGGACCATCACAGTTGTTTTGCGGGGAGGTCTTGCAGGGCAGGAAGTTTTGTACTTTTCTCTTGTGCCTGCAATTACAGAACGACACCTCGTTAGTCCCCTTGATTGACACGTATCACAGAAGTACATTATGTATATATAACGATGATACACATAAGGGGGAGTTGGTGTATCGACGCGCGCAAACGAGTTTATAACAAGCCCGTCGCGTAATTACCGGATTTATTTACATTGTTCGGTCTGAAGCGCACGATCCACGAAAACAATGATAATGACGCTGCCTAATAATAGGAAGGCCTGTTAAACTGCTTTAGAAGTTTTAGTAACTCATCTCAAACAGAGACGGGCTTCCGATAGATCGAGTGCTGAGCTCTGAAGAAGATGGAGCCAGTCGCTAAAAAAGAGAAAAACTCCACCAAATCCAAACAAAGCCCAGTTCCACTGCATCTCGGCGTCTTCGTTTTAACAGATGTAATCTCCTCAATTTTCTTAGCCGTAAATCCAATAAAAAGGTCTGTTAAGTCCGCCAAAGATATTTCGAGCAAGTGTCAACAGAAATCAAGTTATTTAATGTGCGCGGATTACCAGCGAACGCAGGCACGAGTACAAAAGTGACTTTATTTAAATTTAGACGTCGCGTCGGCTTTCGTGACACCAAACCAGTCCGAGCGCAGGACCAAGTTCCTCTTCTCTACCATCGATTTCGATTAGCCGCCGAGACTGAGCGAGAATTTCCGTCCGAGCAAAATCCACTTTGCGGTTGATTTTTATATAAAACGCCATCGTTGAATGTAATTACAACTTTTAATAGAATGCTAATCCGCGATGCTAAATATAATCGTCAGGTCGCACGCTAGGATGGCGGGCGAGCACCGCCTAGGGCGGCAACATTTCATATTAGAATTTATAATTTCACGCGACCTTTGATTCTGTTTGCGACATTCGACTATAACATATAGGAAAATGCTAGACGTTGTTTGCCGCCGGCAAAGCCCTACATCCCCCAAAAAAGTCACGCAAGGTAAAGCGTCCAATGTGTGTTAAACCAATCGCCGTAACGCGGCGTCGCATCCTTCTTGCTGCCAACGCTCGGCCACGCTGCAAACCCGTTTTGAAATATTTATTATAGAAGCAAAATAAGTTTATTTCCTCTTAGCGAAATTGAATTTCTAATATCGCCCCGCGAATATGTAGGGAGCAGCATTTCGGCGGTGCTTATAAGCGCGTATCAAAGGAAATAGCACGTATAAATCAATTCTGTATGCATGCGCCGCATTCGTAAAGCATTACATACAAATATGGCAAAAATAAACGCAGCAAATACTAACAAGTATATTAAATGTCTGTATGCGCATATTATAATAATAATAATAATTTAATAATAATTACATCCTCTCAACACGTAAATATGCTTGAAAAGGATTTAAAAAGCCGTTATACATCATATGCTTGAAGAGAATTGAAGAAGCACTTGTACATCAACCAAGACATGTGCTCGTGATTAATATCATAATGTTCAAAAACATAAAACGTCCATATTATAAGCGGGTGCAGTAAGCACAAACAATGAATCGTTGGTTTTCGAACGCGTTCTCAATCTGCAGAACGTGGCCCCTGCTGCCTTCTAAAATATTTACAAGCCAATAGCAATAGCAATGAAGTTTTGCAATAAATACAATGGCAGATATCGTGAGAATTTCAGTGCCATCTGGCAGAGAACTACCCGTGCAAAGTTAGCAACGCTTCGTTTTAAGTCCCATATAAAATACAGGGGAATAATTACAATAAGCGAAATCATTCATCGTGTATTATTGTAACCAACAAAATATTTATATCAAAACATGGAATTTTATGATGTTTATTAATTTTACTTAACTTTATTATGCACAACTATGTCAAATCAGTATTTCAAAAATTATTGAGCTCCTATTTAAAGTACATGTAAATACTAATTTGCCCATAAAAATCATTGACGCACCCATGTTTTTATACCACTGAATAGAGATTGTTTTCACCATTTCAATGGCTTATGTATCCAACATAGTGCACAACTATCTCATAATTAAGTTTTAACTGTAGTATGTATTGCAATTAATAATACATTGGATTCTCGTAAAATTACTCACGTTTGGTATCAAAAAATATAGAATGTCATAAATAATTCATAATGTGTGGCTCGCATTGTTTAATATTTAGTCAAATGCTTTAATCCATAAAAAACAATTGCAGTAAATTTTATAGCACCAAAGATTTACGATCGAATTCTAGAGCGACTTGAGAAATATGGAACATATTTCGTTCTGAAACGACTACCTGTAAAGCGGGTACTGAAATAAATCTTTCAATGGCGAAGAAAAGAAATTGTGCGAAAAGTACTTCGTCGTTATACTAGTTTATTCAAAAATTAATAAATATTAACGCATATGAATTCGGAGGAGTTCGATAGTTGCGTAAAGCGGGTCTTAGTACCAATGTCTAATGAAATGCAATGAGCATTGTCATTGATAAAGATATATTCATGAATCATTTTTCTAATCAGTGTTGTAATCAAGTTTTATACACTTGAATAACCAGGAACTATGTCTCATAATTTGGTTGTTTGCCGTTTAAAAGTTCTTCCTTTCGCCATTGACAGATTTATTTAAGTACACGCTTAGCCGGTACGATCTTTTGATATCTTTAAAGCTCTAAAATTTAAACTTATTGTCTTATCGTACATTAAAGCATCAGCTTAGTGCTGAATGAATACAAAACGCAACTAAAGAAATAATTAAAATAATTCTCTATTTTTTTGGTACCAAACTTGAGTAGTTTTATAAGAATTCAATGTACTACTTTTTTTAAATTTTTGTTAATGTTGAGATAATACAAGTACGCGCTCAATCGCGCATGATCATAAAATCCTAAACAACAAATCATAATATTCCTAAACTTTTGATATCAATACTTTGTTGGTTACAATAATACACGATGAGTTATTCCATTTATTGTAATGCTTCCCATGTATTTCATATGAAACCCAAAACGAAGCTAACAAAGCGTTGCTAACTTCACAAGAGTCAGAAAACGATCATTATTTCATATAAACAGCCTTTCAGTAAAACGATCATAAAAGTGCTGAAAAAAACGCCTTCGTCTCACGGAGGAAACACATGCCTGATATAAAGAACTTGTTTGTCGGAATAAGTGATGCGCGGCCACACGAATTCAGAACGCAAGTGTCGGCCGCCAGAGGGTTTTATCTGAAGTGCTCGGAAAACATAACCTGGCCTCAAACTATGCCTACCGCGTGGTCACAGTCATTGGGGTGGGTATTAATCACGCTCAACAAGACGCTCGTGCAAGTAAGAGCGGTTCTTATCAATTGATAAAATAAGAAGATGGAGCGGCGCGTGGTGGCGCAAAGCGCCTCGCCGCCGTTTCTGCAGAGCCACCCACGTTCGTCTAAGTGGAAAGGGGTGATGTGCGGCTGGCGGCGCGGCGGGTAAGGTCTGCCCCATTACCGCGGATGGCTGCTGGCACCTTTCCGGTGCGCGAGGAACGTAATGACTTCCCGGAGACGTAATGGATATGCTGTGATAATGAGGCGCCGCGCTACTGATTAATTATTACATAGGAACTACCTGAAAGGAGATATGCAAACTTGGCGGCGCGCGACAGTTAAAAAGTGCTTCCTATTAGACGCACTCAGCGTCGCAAAGAGTGCGTGCGTGCTGTATGCTGAATGCGTACGTGAGTAACTTCGTTTTCCTGCGCGGCACGAGCAAAAAGCTGTCGATTGCATGAAAGCACTTCTGTCGAGCGCCGAGGAGACCACTTTTCCACGGCAGTCATTAATAATACTTATTTATATCGGCGAGATTCGCTGGTAATTACTTACATCCGCGCGGAGTGCCTTCGTTAATACCCCAGGCGCGATTTCGTGAAATATTAATAAAGCTGGCTGCAACTCTGGCGACTTGATCGCTCGCGATCTAATTGTCTGCTAACGTTTTGATGCACGAGCATTGCGCTTTGTTCGCTCGATGGCACGTTGCACATGACAGGGAACTTTGGAAACACACATAATTCCCTGGCATGATTAATAGTTTAAATGTGGTGCGGTTATTATTGCTTATTAGTAAGGCGATCCCAACTGGAGGTTGACATTCGAGCGCGGCGCTAGCTGCAGGCTGGTAATAGTTGGAAATTTTGATGGTTGATCTCTGGCCACCATGAGGCATTAGCGTCGTGTTTGTTTCGACGGGGCGCGCCGAGATGGATGTTGGCGGATGTGAAATTCGAGACAACCTTTCGTGTTTCGCAACAATTTCGTTCTTAATGCCCCTAATGCGACGCTTCCCACGTGGGATGGATTTGTGGCGTCTTCCGCGCGTATAAATTGTCCGTTATTGGCATAAATATAAACATTCGCGACGAGAAAAACTGGGAAACGCGATGTGCGTAGAAACTTCTTGGAATTTAGGATTATGGCAAGCGAGCCGCGGTGCCCGCCGCACATGCTGCTGAAGTTAGCAAATTCCGCAAAGCATCTCAAAAATTATTGCCGGGATTAAAGCTCTATTAAAGTTTCCCGCGCGAGCAGCTGCTTTTCCCATCGCCGGCGCGCACGCACCGATGAATTTAGATGCGAGCGCCTCTCATTAATATCGAAAAAGAACATCAAGTATCGATTTACAAACAAGCCTTTGGCTACCGCCGATGCGCAGTATGAAACACAATAACTGCACGCAAACAGTAACTTTATGTCGGCGTCGCCGACGCGGCATTCCATTTCGCACGTATGAAGTCCGTGCGGATTTAAACTCGGTCCGACGGTCGGCTCCCAGCACTATTCCAATTGCGCGCACTATTCGGAAGAGTTGGATCAAATACCCGTGAGAATCACGCAACGCGTCTGAGATAAATCTGTGACTGGATTTTTAATCCGCTGGAATGCGCAGGCGGCGGCGAGCCTGGGCTTAACCAGTGCAGCCACTTCGCGCCGCAGGCCAGCTGAAACAGGTGAATCTATTGTCGAAGAGGATTTAAATTAACCGAATAGACGTCGGAGACAGCGCCCCGACGATTTATTTTACGTTCGCCCACTTCAAAGGCAATTAAAACCGAATCTAGCGACACGGGCGCGTCACGAAATCCGCGGGCACTTTAAATATTTATCTATTAGAGGAAAATCTGCAATTTGCATTTTCCGATTTTCAGCGGCGCGCATTTGAATAACGTTCGTCCCAGCGGTACGCGCGAAACCACGAAGGAAGGGTGATTTAATTTCACGTCGACTTAATCGAAACCCTTTCACGCACTTAATGAGCAAACTACGCAGGAATTGCATTAAAATGCAGACGCATCGAATACTTACTTCCAGACTAATATAACTCCTATGAAGACGGCCAGGCCTAGCAGCACGGAACACAAGACTATCACAGCTGAGGTTTGGAAAGAGGGACTGCTCCTGTAGCTGGCATCGATCAACTGAAACAACAGAAATAAGCAAATTAATACCGTGAAACTTTAAGAATGCGGAACGCCAGCTAAACGCATATCTGTGCCAATCTCACGGAGTTAATCCGGAGAGTTTAGTCTCATCATCCCCTAAGCCAATACAGCGAGCCAGTCGTCGGATGTCGAAATACGCAAGGATACAAACTAAGACTAATAAGTAAACTTTCCCCTGTTAATCTGCCCGCCTGGAATCTCATTAGTAATATACTGGCAGAGGAAACATCAAGAGCATTCAAAACCCTTTGCCGCCACTACCGGACCAGCATTCTACCGCCTCTCGTTGAGATGAATTTCACGTTTTACTTTTGCCTCGTCTGCCCACACCACGTATAACTTTGAAATTAATTTCGCATCGCGCTGTTATCAAGTTATCCACAAATCACTGAGAGACAATCTGTTACGGCTCGATTTGATTATAATTACAGCGACGCTATCAGGCAGCTCAGCCACAAATCGTTAGTTACCCGTTAAACCCTTAGACGTCGACGGCTCGCACACCTTGGTTGCTAGCTCGCGGTTATCAGACTACTATCATAGAAGCATAATTGACTACCATTGATACCAATCGCATAAATTACTCGAGCGTATCTCGAGCTGCTCGACGGTATAAAACCATCGAACTCTAGTTTCCAACTAACAAGCTGGCTTGCTCGTCGAATCAGACAAATATGCAAACAGACGTGATGAGAATGTAACAATTTTCTTACTATTATTGCCAATAATAAATTGCAAAACGCAGTTGCCTAATACTGTAGGGATAATGCTGACACGGTAATTTCAAAATTCGAAATTGTATCTTAATGTGAGATCTCAAGTTTGAGTTCGCTTTTTGAATAGTCGTGATCAGCGCAACCCGCACTTAGATCCCGGCTTTTAAAGACGTCTTTATTAGCATACTACTTGAAAGTTAAAATTGCCTAATTTGCCTTTAAAATCGGGATTTAATTAAAAAATACACCAGCGCGCGTCTACTAAGCACGGATTGAACCGAGCTGATGTTGATGTAGATGGCGAGAAGGGGCGACCATAGTCGCATTAAAATGAACTTAATTTGCCGACGCAGGGTGTGGTACTCGCGTCGAACGCGCCCGCTTTAATGGCGCGCACACACGTGGAGATGATCAGTAATTAATTATAGCGGGAATGGAAAGAAGGATAAATCGCATAGAGGAAGTGTGAATCCCGCGTCGAAGTCGTGATGATGTGCTCATGACTCTACACAAATGTTATGAAGATTCATCAAGGCGCAGAGGGTCGCGAGTATTTGTGGCGCACTCAATGTTCCTGAGTGACATTTTTGACAGGGCAATTTACGTTAAGCCATCAATGTCATTTAATTCGGAGGCGTCTAGACGAGGACAGACGACGTCGAGCCTATGAGGCTTCGTGGGCGTCTTTCAACACTGTGCAGACGCCCTGAAAGAATGGCCACTCCGCGGAGTTCGGGAAGACACCGAGGCGATGAAATTACCGAGAATTTTAACTTCATGGGGGCGCCCGCCGAGGCATTTTCCAGAATCAAGAGCGTGTGGGGTGCAAAAAATCTGTGCCCGCTTAAAAACGCATCTAACTTTTCCTTCCAACTTTCGCCCGCCTTGGAGGCTACCCCTCGTCACATAAATTATAAAACATGCGCTCCGTGCAGCCGTAATATTCCTCGCTCGATTAAAATCGTATAATCCGAGCGTTTTCATAATAGTTCCACGCACATCACGTAGCACGACGACGCATCTGTGAAGACATTCGGGAGTCCCGCCGCCCGGCTTTGTCTACTCTATTCTGGTCGCGTTATTAAAATAAATTCGATGTGATTACCCGTGCCGGAATACCGAAATTTATAGCGGCCGCACGAAGATTTCGTTCGGCATAATTAGAAAACGTAATTGAAGTAAGACGCGTTCGTTATAATATTTTAAAATTATAAGCCCCCGTTTTTGGTCATACCTATATTTAGGAAGAAAAATGTACGGAATGCCATCGATGGAATTGAACGCAAACGCAATGGCGGTAGCGAAAAGGACAACGGCATTTTAATTGAAATTCCTTTGTTATTTTTTCGAACGTTCGGGCGCACTTGGAAGACGCACGCGTCAGACTTGAAATGTGAAATTCTTGCGTACAGTTGTGAGACGCAAGTGGTCTAATCAAAACGTGAATTTTTGAGCAGGAATTGTCCCCGCGGGCATCGTGCATCTTACTAAGCACTTTTCTGCAATGGTGTGCACCCTCGCAATTTATCGACCTATGAACACTGCGTCAAAAACTAGTGGGCGATCTCCCCAAGCGCAAAATGTCTGCGTCATCCTTCATCACGCGCTCGTCATCACATCACATCGACGCTTCGACTACCAAACACTGAAAAATCAAATGCGAAAGCGCCGAAACACCAGCGGACCCTGCGACGCACATAAATATCCAAAAGGGGTGCGTAATTCTCGACGGCGTACCCTCGCCTTTGCGTTTCGCAAGCGCGCAAAATCCGCGGCGCGAATTGAATTTTTAGTGAATCATTGTGGCCCGTAGGCCATTAATTCACTCTCTCGCGGCTCGCGTGCGTCATTACGCGACGGCAAATTTTTGGCTTTTTTAATTGCAGTCGGGGCGGCGCGCCGCGTCCCGCCGCGATTGCGTTTAATTAAGGGCGCATTGTTTCAACATTAATGGGTGCATTTGCAATGACGTGCTTAATATTTAATAGCAACCGGTGTATTTCCCCCGAGTGTATGCAAAGGCATTTCAAATGGAAATGTTCAGCGCCATTGTGCGTCGGCTGAACCAAACCATAACCAAGACCAACAGTCCAAGGATTCCGCCAGGTTGTTCCTCGTGTATTTTTGTTTCTTTTCAATCGTAGACCGCGTCAGACGCGAGCAACGCTACAATCGAGTGTTTTTTAAACGAGAATCCGTCGTGCTCAACTATGTTAATAACTAGTATCAAAATAACGTGCTCACTAATTTACCTTCTCCTCGATGTGTATTAAGACACTGAAGGCAATCGCATCGAGCGGAGAAATAACTTACTTAACCCGAGGTGATCTCGAACTCTGCCCACCGACTTGCGTTAGTCCTTTTCGTCTCGTTTGTGACTCGCATTAAGAACTCCTAGTCTCGCGAGCCGCGTGCAGACCGGTTGAAAATAATCGGAAATGCGGTTTAACTCTGAAGTCTTTATTTTAATTGTCCGATCAGTATCGATCGTTGCACACGCTCGCAGCGTGATTAACATGTTTACGCGAGCGGCACGACGAACCCAATATCATTCCAGATCAAAATACTCAAAGCGGCTTTATATCAGCAACTTAAAACAAGTTGTTATGACCGAAGTAATTAACTTTAATTAACGCAACAGCAAGTATTAACTTTGTAGTCTTCTCGCGAGCCGACCGGGAAATATCTGGGGCTATTGTTGGTGAAACAACCGCGCTGGTGTAATTATAGAGACAATTATGTAATTTCGGTTAAAATTGATTGCGAGCACATGTCGACGTTTTAAACGTAAATGTATCGAAGGCGCAAGGCAGCATCCTAAACAAAACCCAGCGATTTATCACGTATTCGTGACGATTCTCCAGATCAAAGGCGATTCCAACGTGGAAAAAACGTCCCCCGGACTCCGACGCGCTCTACGTAAACATCGGGAGATAGTCGCACGTAAAAGTCGAGACTGCCCCGGCGCACAATAAAGCACATCAGACGAGAATCGGAGCGGTTTGTTTTATGGTGTCATTAAAAACCGGCGATATACCCTCTATTTGTTTGCAATTGGACCGCTGTACGTAGCACGTGACATTTTTCGGCGTTTTCCGTTTTAAAAATAGCAGAGGAAATCTGTATGGGGGCAATACGTCATTCCTACCATGTTTATCTCGCCTCCACTCGTCTAAACAATCCGAAAAACATTTCGAAAAGCGACGTAACGAAGCCCGGCCGCGATAAACTCGAGCGTAAAAAAGTCCACGCGCTCACACTTTTTATATCTCCAATTAAAACAATTTGGCGCGATGACGAATAAATGGAAGAGTCGCGCATTTGTCGGGGAACACAAACTACCCAGCGAACGTCCTATCGGTTCAGTGAGTTCATTCGATTTCGACATCGACAGAGCGAACCGCGGGCGTTTGGTATAAGACTGGACCGTGAGCACACGTCCAAAACAGGCCCGCTGCGGCTCTGTGGACTGCCGCGATGATTTAATCAGACTACCAGAGAGATGACGATAATATACGTTTCATATAAAAGGGGTTCATCTCTTCTAGCGGCAAGGCGAAGCGGCGACCACCGGTAGTGGAGTCGGAGACAACCACCCGCTTGGTATGGCGGCAAACTGGTTTGCGCATGTGATATGCATCATGGAGGCCAGTAACTTGCGCATGCCATACATAACTGAAGCAGATAACGCATGATTAAAATGTATTACGATTGTTCATGCGACTAGTTTTTCCAGCCAAACAATTCCGAGACGAGGCATCGTCTTTATCAGATCGTAATAAATTAATCTGCGTTTAGACGAAAATCGAATTGAAGGAGCCGATGGATCAGAAGTCATAACTCAAAAATTTCGAATGGTGAAGCATAATTCACTTTCGAGCGTGCGTCTGTAGTCAGTAGATGTAGATGCAATCAACTGATATTCTGTGCCAAAAGATGGCCACTAGACTGATGCAATAAATTTCCACGGTTAAAGAAGAAGCTGTTAATGTCTCTAAGTCGGTCATTACGAAGAACCCAAATTCTGGAAAAGTGTCATCCCTTCTCGTTTCTCCTGTGACGAGCATAATGATTTAAGGTCTTGTCTCTATTATTGTCTTAATTTACGTCTTTGCCTGGTTACCGTCGCCTCCGAAGACCGAGATCAATCCGCACTGTCACGAATGCTACGCCATTGTGTGTTGGAATCGAAAATCGATTAGTTTCGATTTGAAGGAATACAAAAACCTACGTGGGACGCTACAGATTCTCGAATCATTGTTGAAATTTTGGGTCGCTGCTACAAGAAACGCGGTGACAAACACTCCGAAACGCTCGGCGGACTTTCGGGCAAAGCTGTCTGGCACCGGCGCGGGCATTTCGTGTCGTTGGGTTTGTACGACATTATACCCGGCGATTTTATAGTCCTCCAAAATGGGAATTATTCGCACGGCGCGGCGGGCCAGCTTTATTAGAATTCGCTCGTGTGCTCGTGACAGCGGAAGGAAATTTATGTGATATAGCAGTTACTTACCGGTAGAGCGTCACATGTTTCTATCGGGAGGGGGTCCTCCGAGCAGTACATGGGATCGGCAGGCTGAAGAATAGGTGGTCTCGGTGGCGGCGGCAGCATAAATTCCGGCGGCGGTCCCGGACAATCGCATTCGGCACCGGCGTCCATTCCCCACATGCTCTCCATGTCGTCTGGGTAGTCACCAGGCCTATCCATAGACCTCACCCAACTGCAAGCGAATTTTATTTGTCAGCAACCATCACTGTCGGATTGTGCACCAATCAGATTTGAACTTTCTTCAAACGAACCTTGGTATGAAACAATTTTTAGGCCGCGCGCGGGTCGCAACTATTCGCGCGTAAACATTGTCGGATAATCCAGATGACGAGATCACAGAAAAATCACAAACAGCACTTGCATTCACTGCGCGTTCGCACCGTTTCGAATGTAAATACTCCAAGCCGAAGTGGAAGACGCACCAGCAAACATTACGCTACGCTTTTGCACGACCGGCGGCGTAGTTGAAAATACGCCGAACGCCGAACCGACCAGCGCCAACGCCGAGGACAGACTGACGGTAAAAAGCGCTCTCGCCGGCTGGCCTCCCTCTTTCCTTCCACCACGTTCACCCGCAGTCGCGCGCCGGCCAGCAGTCGAATACAATGCAAACGCGTCTCGCGCGCCGCTCGGCGCACAGCGAAAGCTCCGAAGCTCTCCAACTCGAACGTCTAGCAAAAACAGCTGCACACGACCAGCGCCGGCACCGTCGGCCAGCACGCGGCAAACAAGCATCCCCTCTGTGCGATTTCCTCTACCAATACGAACTGGTTTTTAACAACTGAAATTCCGATGGTGGGGAATAATAATGTCATTATTTTCTAATTTACAGTCGTCAGGCGGGCACCAGCGCATGCCGCGCCGTGATGCGGACAGGTAGACCGTCACTTCGGTCGCATTCAAAGTCCTGTGTGTTACATTTTTTACTTTTTTCCTAGCGGATTGTTCTCCGAAGTTGCAATGGAAACACTATTGTTTCGCCACTGCTATTTCAAAAACCGCCTCAGTTATTAAACCGATATCTGAGTCATGTTGCACGGACATGATGATAATTAGCTTGGTGGACCTACTAGAAGTACCGAACTACATCCGACACAATTCAGACGCACTGTTTATAAATTCATAGCATTTTTCTGTACCGAAATTGTGCGCGTCGGCGATCGTCATCCGATGACGGGATGGCTCTCGCTGGTGCTTACGCCGATTCCGACTGCCTCTCATGTCGAATTCAAGCGACGACTCGACGCGCTGTTTTAATGACTCGCGTCGGCTGAAGAGCGCGCCAACCCCCAACCCCCGGCGTCGCAGACCGCGCGTTATGAATCCGACGTGCGTAGATTTCGTTTGTATTAATGACAGATTAATATTTCGCATCTAGACGGCACGCACGTGTGTGCGGCCATTGTTTAAGTTAATTCGTTTCATCGCCGCCGCGTACGACTGCGGATAGTGCGGCGAAACTAATTTCTGAACTCCTGGATGGTTGCATGAAACCACGCGAGCCTCGCATCGGTTGCGCGCAACGGCGATGATGTTGACCGTCCCCGGAAACCAGTTCGTTCATAACAGACGCCGCAGAATATTAGATTAGTAATTACCATACATTATGTCTATCTGCTATCAATATTCGTAAATTAATTAACGAAATTACCATTTAATCAAACCTAGTTTACATAACTTTACATAAATTTTAATTCGCATCGGACGCGCGTAGATGGTCGACGTGGCAAAAAATCCTGTTCCTGGCCACTTTACATATTCATTGCTCACCGGCGAGCGGGCTAACAATGCACGGAAAGCGTTCGAAAAAATAGCGTGTGCAGCGTATCTCTTCGGATCGACATTCGCGTAAAATTCGGTACTTGTCTGCCCGATCCGTCGATAGTTGGGACGACATCGACGCGCGGCAGTTCGCGGCCGGCGAACAGGAACTTACAACTTTCAATTGCGAGTGGTCAAATCGCTACCGATGCGCGGCGAGTAAATAAAGCACTCCAGTTTCAGGTGCTCGATTAAATCGATCCGACATATCGGAGAGCAACGGCGCGAAGGTTTCATTCGACACAGTTGCGTCCGATCGAAACGTGCGCGTGTCCAGCGCGTCCATGTTGGCGTAACGGGAGTAAAATACGACCTCCAATCAATAGCCCGGCTCGACAAAATAATTGCGCGCAATAACGTTTAGTGCACGTTAGTATGCAGCACAGAAAGTTATACGATGTTTTATTACGGCAGCGAGCGTCAACACGCCACGGCATTGTGCGCGCGCGCGGAAATCACCATAAAAACGCGCCTTCTTGAAACTCCTTTCCACTCCTCGCCGGGAAATTACAACTCGCCGCTACCGTATCGACTGGCCCGAATGGACTTCCGACGATCGGTTGTGACTCTCCCGCGTTGCACGCAGTTAGTGCGCGAGCATTATTGCGACAATTACGCGTCGTAAATCTGTCCGTCGAGGGCGTCGCGTCGCGCGCGCCAGAGGCAATAAACAAATTATGCTGAAAATGTCACTGGTCCAGCAAGAACGACCAGCGGGGGAGCGCTGGAATGAATCCGTCAATAAATTGTCATTGACAAGTGAAATATTGTCATAAACCGTTTTAGTTTTGCAACGACTCGCCGGAAACTTGCCGAAATGAAAAACCTTTACAAACGCGCGTCGGGCGCAAAGCGACGCCGGCGCAGCAAAAAGAGTGATTATCTTGTCAATGCCGATGTCGTTATTCACGAAAGGCCTTAATTAAAACTTGGAATTTATTTTTTGTTATTTTCCCCGGTTGCGTACGGTCGGTAGCAGCGCGAGCGCGAGGTTCGATAATCGCGCTGCTCCAATGTATCAATTTGATGGTAATGTGTTTATTACGGCGGCGGCATGGGGATATCGAGTGGAGTGTGCCGGTCGCAGGTATGCACAGATTATATTTTCATTAGACGGGACGAACAGCTGGCCGGCGTAATAAGCGGTCGGAGAGCCGAAGCCGCTCTTTTAGCTTAGGGGGTGAGTCGTGAAACCAGATTCGTGAAGAAATCCGTACGCGTGATGCGCGTGCGCGAGCCATAAACGCCACGGACAGCAAGCACTACAATGCGGCCACGGGTCGGGCGGCGCTTCGGCTACTACTAATTTAGGACGTGATTCGCTCTTTAATAATTCAGCGAGATAACATCCTTTCGGACAATAACGCATCCCAAATTGGACATTAAACGCGCTGCGTTCGGCGCGGCGGCACGCTTATCTTGAACGCCGTGCGTCAGGTACGCGACGCCGGATCGCATCGGCTCGAATGAAAGAAAATCGACCGCCGTTAATGAATTCATTGTGTGCTTGTGCGCTTGCGTGCGCGTGTTTTCTATTGCGCCAAATTGTCAGCGTCATGCGACGACCGAGGGCGGCCATCGCAAAAAGTCTTATTATTATCCAACTCGAACGCACTTGAACCTACTTACTCCCCACGCGCCCATTAAAATAATAAAAGCGGCCGAAGTTAACGGCCCGCTCGCAATTTTCAGAGGAAATTGCGTTTATGACTTATTAGAAGAGTATTTAAAGATTTTAATTGCTAGCATACTCGACTCCCGACTCGCTCGACACAATTACTGTTTGTTTGCATATAGCGTGCAATTATCATTTTTATTTCGACAAGTTCGCGAATTCAATTAAAGTTAATTTATGCGCGAGGACGCGACACAAACGCTCTTTGCACTTCATATAATTACGAATAATTATCCAGTAGGTCGATTTCCACGTTCAAACTTTCCACGCTGCGACGTTTTATTTCCTCCTCGTACGTGTAAAAACTTAGGCGGGCCTGTCGTTACTTCACTGCTACTGTTGTTTAATTTCTTCTCGCCCCTCTCGCTGCGAGCATATTTCAGAGACGTCTGCGCAGTCTGTGCGCTTCACGTTCAAGTCATTAAAGTTGGATTATCATCTAATTTCTGCGAACATGTGCTTTCTATTATTTATCGTCGGGACGCGACACTGGCCTTTGTTTCCGCTCCGATTTTTCGTTTTGTTTGCTTCGCGCCAATTATCGAAGAACCGTCAGCTGTACAGCGGGAGTGAGATGTTATCTCGGCGTAGAAACTGTCAGCGTCGCGTCTCCGGAGGTTCGCCCTGGTGCAGCAGAAGAATACCTGTGCGGCGAGACCCATGGATGACCGTCCGCCCCGGACGCCATACGGTCCACAAGGGATGAGGAACTGACAACTTCAAATTGCTTCTAATCTCCAAAATAGGCGCCTTTGTCCGGCCGGCATTGTGGCTTTGTTATTAATAGACGGTTGCGGTTACTTTATTAGTGAAACGCTGTTGATGGCGTTTTCCTATTTAGAACTACAAATGATGCACTTAACTAGGTGTCAATCACTAGGTGCGTCTGATAGCAGCGAGCCCAGACACCCCGAAAAGAATGATCCAACCTCTCGCCAACGTGGCAGGCCGACGTGGTATTAAACATGTTATTACAACTAATTAAACCAATTCGTGTTAGTAACGCGCGTACGTGGTAACCTAATCTGTTGACGTGTGGGAAGTTGAAGTTGCTGAGCGGATTAAAACTTGAGCGCATTCGTGACGATAATAATGATGCCGTACGAAGAAGGTGTGCTGAAGGAACAAGAGGCTGCACGGAGCGCAATGCGCAATGTATTAATTTTTGGTAGTAGATAACAGTGTGAAAAAGTATAAAGTTACTTCTGATTAGAGTTTGTAGAATGCCGCTCCAGTTGTGACTGCTCCAGCATTTCTGTCACTGCCACACGTCGTGAGAAAGTTTTTTTAAACTCGATATCTGCGAAACATAAGGCAAAGCATAAACTTTGGCCCATTCTCGGAGACGGGGGCAACGGATATATTTTCATCGGCACGTAGCACATTATGCAGGTGCATCGTTTCGCTGAACTTCCAGAAGCCCAATGTGCGTGGCACACAGTACGTTGATTTCGGAACAAAACAAGAATTTTGATTTGTGCTGATGATCATTGCAACAGCCACCCGCTGTGTTTTATAATAAATATCTCGACTTACCCTGCGAATCCGATCTGATCCGTCGATTCCGGATACCCTGTTGCGCACTCAGCCGATGCACGCGGGATACAACTTCATTTGTGTTGTGCGCCGGCGACGAAAATAACCGATTTGCATAATAGCAGTCCTTGGCGGCCGTGCGAAGAACTTAATCGATTTCTCGCGAAGACAAATCGATTCGGATGCGGCGTTTTCGTTCGACGCGCCGAACGAATAAATAACGCTTACCGTTACGATCATTTTTATCGATCAGACTGCGTCGTTGCAACAATCAACAATCGGCGCCGAGCAGACAGTCGCCAAAGTGAGAAACAAAGGTGCCAAGTGTCACCTCGCGCGGCCGGCGCTCAAATTTAAGCACATATTTAAACGCCGATCGCCTGCGACTGTTTGAAGAAGCGATTGTGAGAGTTATTAACGTCGAGCTTGAATCAATATTGAACGCGGCTTTAATGGCAATCAATAATCGTCCAATTGCGCAGGTCGAGTTGGAATATATAAATTGTGAAGGTGGAGGACTATCTGACTTTTATATTTTCCTTTCTGTTTAGCGTGGAAGGTGGAAAGATTCTTTACGAGATTTGAGCTCGCGTTCGATCCCGTCCAGGCGCTCGACAAAATCTCAGGTATACAAAGATGTTCACACATCGGAGTATACCGTGCTCTCGTCGGCGAAGAAGTTGAATTCGGTTCCTTTCATATGTTTTCTCGGCGAGCCGGGTCAGGTTGGCGTCGGTGTGCGCCCGAGGAATGTAATTTTTTACCTGTCGACCAAAAATGATCTCGCGCGCATAATAGACACGTTTCGTTAAAGTGTGTAGTGTACACACGGCGCGGTGTAAAAGGCAAATCACGACGGCGCGTCGGCGGACATAATAAAACTCGCAAACGCCGCTGAAAGTGTATTTATGGTTGGCGGGCGAGTGCGGAGCGTCGAACTAATAGTCGGCCGGTACCAGAAGAGTTGCGCGTGTAAACGCGTCGGGATTGAATCGGCCTTTATTAATTTCACATACACGCATAGGCGCATTACTCAAATGCATAACACCGGGCCGCGAGGTCATTATTTATTCATTAACGGCGGCGGCGCGGCGGCGCACGTTTTCAATAGCTGGTTAGCGCGGTCTGCACACAAGCAGATGAATTACCGTGCTGATTCTTCGTTATGAATTACACATTAGATATTTCAAAGTATCTTGTTTCCAACGCGCGAGTTCGCAACCGCACTCGAATGTAAATTTGAAAGAAAAATTTAACTTTGACGAGGCCCGCACCGAAACGCATTCGACACCCGACGACGGTTTTACAACGCGGTCGTCCGCGCGATTGAAATGAGTGTTATTATTTTTTTACGCGTATCAGCACATCGAAACTGGCGCGAGAATTGCGGACTTTGCGACACATTGTTTCGCGGCCGTAATTGCTTTTATCATTTCGCGCCATCCGCAGCGCGGAGATTTAATGCGCAAACATTTTGCGACACTCACCGCCGAAACTAAAAGCGCGCGCCGCGTCAGAGTTATCGAAAAAGCGCAACGCCGACGAGTGGCGCGCGCGTTCAATATTCATTAAATGGAAATATAAATTTTCTATGCGCATTCATTACGAGCGCCATTATGTCTAAAATAATACGTGTAATTACATATGGAAATCGATCAATTCGTGTAGCGGACCATGCCCGCGCCCGAATTAAGTTATTGTGTTGCTACGCGCCGCAATTTCGACGCCGGCGAACGCCACCAAAATGACTCTATTATCGTGGCTCGCAGCTCGCGCATGCACGTGAATGCAGGATGTCGGCGGCCATCGGCGCGTGCTGGCCGGCCCCCGGCAAGCGACGTGACGGATCCGGACATGGACAGCAACAATTGCATTATGCGCATTAATTCCCAAGACTGCGCGGCGTCTTAAACGCCGCCGCCGCCGCGCTGCGACTGCTTGTCAATGTGACATTAACGATAAATAAAACCGTGCTCGAGCATATCACGTCGATCTTCCTCAAATTGACAGCGGTAATTAGCGCGTAAGTGGTTTTCGGCTAAGCAGCGCCATTAGGATGGCATTCCGAGCGTTACCAATTTGGATTATCGTAACGTCGCCGATGTCGGCCGAGACAACGCAAGATACTCCGACATTAAGTACCGGGAGAAGTCGATGGCCGATGCTATCTATGCGGTCGTTTCGTCGAAATATTACTTTCGCCCTCCGACCGGCGCGGCGTCGCCGCCCCGTTCATGATTATAACAATAACGCTTTTATTGTTATTTCCGTAATGCGAAATGAATTTCGAACGCGCGGAAATGTTTATCGAAGGTTACAGCATATTTCGCGCGATAAGGCGACGCAAGGCAGTAAAAAAGTTCTTTATCTCGTCGAGCCTTTCACTCGGTGCAAACCTAACTCTCTACTCCCTTTAAAGCGCCGCAATAAACCTACCGCGAGTTTGTGCGAGGGCGAAGAAAAAAATCATATTTGATAAACGTCCAAGCAAGAACGACGCGCCCGCGCTTATCCCGCGATGCCAAGTCGAAGATGACGCACCGGTCTAGGCCCTTGCATCTCGCATTCGTGTTGTCGGACGACGAGCGGAGTCCCACGCAAAAGAGGGGGATTATTTTGATACAAATCGAGTTAGTCGTCCCCAAAATAATAAGCTTCCTGTTCACTGGACCACGTGATTGGGATTATAAAGCCCTTGATATTTGATACGCCCGGCCGTCGAACGAGATACCTTTCAGACCCGACTCCGCGCGCCGAGATTCCGCGAGGACGCGCGGCGGGCTCGGCTGAAAAACGCCGGTTTTGATTCGGCCGCGGTTGCGGATTGAATGCGAATCGCCGAGCAACGGCTTCGCCACGGACCGCGACGCGGTCTCGCAATTAATTAGATAGCGCGGCGCGCAACGCGGCGAGTACGCCGCGCGTTCGCCGGCGTGACTTATTCGAGGCCATAATTAGTCTCGGGCGAAATGTCGCGCGGGTGACATCTTCATAGGGTCCATTAATCCGGGCCCGTCCGATCTTTGATGTCGCGCGCCAGATGGCCGGACCGAAAAGTTTCGCGCTCGCACAGAGCACGTCGACGGCCGTACGAAAACAAACGTGAAATTAACTATAAAATATCAGACGTAATGACGTCGTATAAACCGGTCCTGCGCCGTCGTAAAACATCTATCTTTCCCTGCTTTATCACGCTCTTTTTTATGCGCATGTGTTCATTACGCAAGGCTTTGCGGCGCGTATGTAAACGTGAGCTGTATCAAACTTTGCGAATCACCATTGCAGTCACGAGTCCGACGAAGGAAATCGCAACTTGCGCAAACTCATTTTTGATTAAGCCTTTGAAAGTTGCAGCGATAAAAAAGATTCCTTGACAGTTCGGAAGTCGGCAAAAGCGAAATTAATTGCGAATAACGTAGGTAACAAGCATCGGTGATTCTGTAATTGATATCGTTCGATTTGCCCGAGCCCGGCTAGATTTGTGCTTCTTTCAGCCGCTTTTTTGCGGCGGTTTTCCGGCAGCAATTAAATTTGCCTTCGGTAAGCAGTTTCCATCATGGAATTACATTCGTAATAAATATAAGAGCCTAACGTTGCACTCGATTCGCTAAGGATTATTACTGCTGAATATACACGATTTTTTCCCCCGACCACATCCGTCGACGAGAAGCGCTGCCACAAAACGAAGCGTGAAACTTTTCCTGGACGTTAATGAGTTGCAACTAACTAACCACGCGCGAACGTCACTCTTTCTCTCGAGCGCGAGGCATTTGATTTTGGATTACTTTTGCGCCAGAATGTCGTTTAGGCGTGCGGCCAAGGCGTCATCTTTTGTTTGTGCCAAACTTTGGCCTAGACGTCGAAAAGTTTGTACGCAAATTTCGGCGCGGAAAGTTATCTAATTAATTAATTCCACCGAGGGTACTGCGTGTATAAATAAAGCTAATAGGTGATTAGATTATTGCACGTCTGCCGTCTCCGAAAGTTCTTCGGCGAGAGCTACCGATCGGAGATAGCAACTCGGCACTATTTCGGAGCACGAAACTATATTTATTACGAACTATTAATTGATGGACGGTATATCTTCTCCATAAACAAGTATTATCACTTAACTTTGATGTACAGTTCCATGTCTAATTAGCAACTTCTCGAGGAGACGTGCGACCGCCTCGCCGCTTTTTGAACGGCTCAAGTTGCGCAACTCTCGCGGGAGACGCGCAACAAAGCGCGCAGAATTCATCCTCACTGCGAGATTCGACAATTGAAACATTTTTAATAAACGTATTTCTCTGCGCGTCGACGTTAGCGCTATTAATTAGCTTGAGCGTGCGAGTTAATTAGTCGTTGAAATTTCCTAGCCGAATAACGTCGCGCGCGTCCAGACGTAATGACCAGACACGTGTAATCGTTGTTATACGACTTAGCGCCGGGCTATTTTAAAGCGCGACCGGTTCGTGGTGTTGTAAGACGCGTTGTTCAATTAACATCATCGACGAGATTTTTTCACTTCGATTATATGGTTCATTAGCGCGTCGGACGCGATGGGGCGAACGCAGAGGTGTGAAATGAAGTCGACGCTAAACAACTAAACATGCGACGGCCTAGGTGTGCGTGAATGCGTTCCGTTTTCGAATCTCATTTTCGTTCTGATTTGGTCGCTCGCGCATAGCGCGTGCGTTTTCCCGGGGCCGATAAAGAGATTCCGGTTCTTCTCGACGACGGCCATCGCCGCCACTACCACATAACTAACCATTAACTATTCTTAGATAAATATAGGTTTAAGCCGTGTCGAGACGGGTCGCCGTCTCTATTTCCGATTGTAAACCGAACCAGGCGATGCTAACTTTAACTTTAAGCACGCTTTAATAAGTTCGAAAAGTGCGCGTCGCGCGCGACGCGTATAATCGACTGGAACTTGTCCAGATAAAATTCATAAATTTGTTCCGAGTTTGGACGCCCGGTCGCCTCCGTGCGGACCTCGTTAAATTCGATTTCGTTCTCGATGCTCGCACAACCACCGAGTACGCGAAGTGAGTACGTTGCGCTCGCGTCCTAGGTCATTTGATTTTATTAAAAACAACTGGGTCGTGATCTAAATTGATATGGACGCCGTACGACGCGAACGTACGGATGAAGACGGCGACCGCAATAAA
Organism: Ecitophya simulans; assembly: GCA_027574965.2. Classification (NCBI taxonomy): domain Eukaryota; kingdom Metazoa; phylum Arthropoda; class Insecta; order Coleoptera; family Staphylinidae; genus Ecitophya; species Ecitophya simulans. Next base: position 40,686 of record JAODGE020020511.1, read on the forward strand.
AGCAAAACACAAAAGAATCGAGAGAGACCGGAAGTGAACTTACAATCTGCGTGGCTGGTAATCAGACGATGCGATTCCTCATTATTCGCGCAAAGCGGACAGGAATCTGAAATAGAAACAATCGAATTAATTGCACGAAAGACGAACGCGTGCGGGATGATTCTGATTAAAAATTAAGAATGCCATATCTGAATTTCTGCGCATTTGAATAACAAATTTATTAACCGCAAGCCGAAAGCGGAATTAACTCGTTAAGAAGAGAGTTTCCTTTACGCCTCACTCTTTGGCAACTTTATGTAAATATTATTCACGCACTTTCGTGGGATAATAACGATTCGAGACCGTGGCGCTTATCTGCCGTCGAAATTTGCATGTTTTTTGCACTTCGAGAACGTTTTTCTTTTTCAGTTTGCGCCAGCAGGTGGGGCTCTTAATGGAGTTTCGTCCTGTTGATAGAGTCCGAGTGCGCGGCGGCAAGTTGCAACAAAAGCGGACGCAACGCTGGCCAGAATCACAGAATGATTGCTTATTCTCGTGCGTTTCGAGGATTATTTCGTAACGAGGAAGCGGCAATAAAACTGCGGCTGCGTGTCAAAGCGCGGCGCGTCCGAAATCCATTAATCCCGGCGCCGCCGCCGCCGCCGCTGCGCAGCGCCGAAATTTAAACGTCTGACAAACTCGCAAATTAACTCAAATTCTCGCACGAGCCGAGCCGAGCGCTTGTCCGCCGCTGTCAGTTGCGAGACGTCGATTTAAGTCGGACAAATTGGCGCGTTCGGAGGCGTCCGCTCGCGTCGGATTAGATTAGATTAGATTATGCACGAGTTAACCGCCATTGGGTTGACCCGCATTACACGCGCCGCATTCGAAAATTTCGTACATGCTCAGCGCGGCGTATTTAAGCAATATCTGCAAGATCTCGAGTGCACTTTCTTCGCGCCCTCGAGGAGGCCGAGTGGACAATGGCGCGAGCATCTGAAGAACGCGCTCGACGTGCGGTGCGCGCTAACAAAGGACTTCTTGCCGATGGAGATTATCCATCCGCGTGCATCTTTCCGTGGCGCGTCGAGGACGCGCGGCCGAGTGCGCAGAAGCCGAGAGGATCAAGCGTTTGGTTAATAATTCAAAGCGGCCTCATAAGCCTTACCGCACTCTTAAGACACATTTCAATATTAAATTTCACACTTAAATATGTACGCGCACGTAGAAGCTAGTGCAGGCGACGCGTGTACGTTTTCAAGGGTGATTACACTCCGCGATGGCATAACGTTGAAGATTACAGTCGTATTTTTCCCTAGGTTTTCCACGCCGCGCGCGCAGACACCGGGACGTCGCTTTATTATTTCATGAACTACTTTTCCTTCAACCTTTTAGGATTAGAGTCAACGCCTCGACGCCTCGGCGCGACTTTTCCGACGCTCGCGGGAAATGCGCGCCGCGCATGCATGGCATTCGTGTCAACCGCAACGAAGGTTTTTCTATTATTTAAGCATTAAAATTAGGGACAGTGCGACGATAATGCGTCGGCGTTTTTCGTACAAAAATGCACAACGCCAGGCGTATTAAAATATATACATATTTTAATTTTACGCGCGGGCGTAATGGAGATTCACTGGTGGCACCGGCACTTTGCTGTGCATATTTTATGTCCGAACATGGTTTGAACCTTGTTGAAACGCGGCGGGTGGGTGAAGTCGAAATTACTTAATTTTTTAGAGTGTCTATACTTAGCCCGCGTACCTGCGCATTACGCTGGTGAATTTGAATTTAAATTACTCTTATTATATAAAAATATCTTTAATTAAGTGGAGCAAGTCGAACCGCTTTGCTATCGAGCATGCACGGCAGCCACACTGCAATTATTTGGAGTAGTCTTTAATAATTGTAGTTCTTAGCTATAATAGGAAAACAAACGTTTGGCGTCTAACGTTATTCGTCTATGTGATGCTTGAACACACAAACGCCGTAATTTAAAGTTTCCCGGCCTTGCTCGAGCCCCGACGTTTATAATCGTGTTTGATGTCAGAACACGAGCTGAAGCGTAATTGCAAGTTTGTTGTGGATTTTTGCGACGCTTGTATGCAAAGTTAATTAATACCGGATTTAAAATCGTTCCTTTTATGCCGTTATTTAATTTGTGTCGCATCTCGCTTTTGATGTTACGATAAACGTTTGGGACGCTTGAATCCAATTAATAAGAAATGAGGACATTTAACGCAATCGTTTTAGCGAGAATCGCGTCGAAGGAGGATTCGCCACAATTGCCTGACGCGCGCGCGCACGCTCACCGGAAGGCATTTATACAGGACACGCACACATGGCCACGTTTGCCGCCGTCGCCGCCGTCAGCGCCGCCGCCGCGCAGTGCATTTGTATTAGCCGCGCGCGCCGTTTTAAGTAGAATTTAATCAACAGTCAACGTCGTAAGATAAGGAATTCTATTACGAGTCAATAATTACGATCTCTTGTTGCGCTCCGAATGGTCCGCACAAGCCGTGGAAATCCGAGGCGCGAGCTGCATGGTGGAAAGCCAGCGAACGCCGCCGCCTGTCGAATTTCTAGTTTGTATTCAATTTCACCAACAATAGATGTTGATGAATCAAAGGGATGAACCCTTACGCACACCATGAATACAAATACACGGCGGGCATGCGCGCCCGCACATATTTAACGCACCAGCTCGCTGGCTGTCGATGTTGGCGGCGGAGAAGTGTTTAAATAAAATGCCCGCGCATTTCGCCGACAATGTGCGTTTCATTAGACACGGTTCGCAAATAGTCCGCATAGATATCCAAAAACTTTGTATCCACAAATAAGCTCGCCACGTATAAATACATAAATAAATAAATAAATAAAGGGAAAAGCAATAACGCCCAATGTTTTTTGCGTGGAAATTACACTCAAGTGGAATTTAATTTTAACAACACCTATACGCAGAAAGCGTGAATTAATAAATTCCCTTGATTAATTTGCAATTCGTAATCGGCCGTTAATTATGTTATAGCCTCGCCCGAATTTCCATAAAGTAATAACCCGTTAAGCAATTTTCCATTCGCGTGGCAGGTTTGTGTCGTTTCGAGCGATTAATTCGGTTTTTTTCTTGCGTGGAGAGCGGCCCAGCCCGCAATGCGCGAAAGTGTGGAAAAGCCGAGAGGGAGCGAAAAAGTCAAGATTTAATAAGCGCCCCGACGTGATTTCTGTTTTTACGGCGTTTTAATAAAAGTTTGCGTTTCGTGCCGGTATACATAATTGATGATAAACGTACGGCGAATAATAAAATTGGGAATTATCCTGGAGCGCCGGGGGTTCGGGGCCCTTATGCCTCGTCGCGCCAGATAAAATCCGCCGCCGCGTGTCGGAAACTACGCGAGTGACACAATCGATACGAGTCCCGCCGAGATGGAAAAATGCGAGGAGGTAATGAAATTACGCGTCAAGTACCTGCCGAGAGCATGAATATTTGATACTCAGACGCGGAAAACTAATCGCCAGAAGAGCGAAACATCATAATATTTTAAGCCGCCGGAATTTTGTCTTCGTCTTTACAAGGTACTCTGAAATTTTCATTAGACCAAGGCCAAAACGGAGAATTTTGCAAGAAGAGCAAATTCCCGTACAGCACAATCGGATATTCGTCGTCCGACCGACGTCGAATTCCGACCACAATGGCATATTTTGTTTCCATGACAATTTGTTTTAAGTGTAACAATTCTGTCGTTGCAAGTTTGTAAAGTATTTTAATTTGATAGTTCATGTCTACTAGACGGCATAGCAACTAATAACCAAACGAATGTAACTAATAAACAGTCTTAACGCAACAATTCAGTTTTCATCAAGTTGCTTGCATTTCATTAATAACTTTATAACTTGTCGTTCTAAAATCAACGGTTGATAATTCGGCAAATGCAGGGTCGACAGCTACACGTAGTCGACCAAACGTTCCACAAACGACGGCTCGTCGTCCTCCCGACGTCGAATTCGGCTATCCGACCACTATACGGCGCCGCCCGGACATTCATCGTGTCAGGCTCGGATATTCAATGTCCTGTGAATGTCGAATATCCCGGGCCGACGTCGGCTCGATAGCGGGCGGACATCGATGTGCTATATGGGTTGTAAGGCAAAATTGAATAAGTTTGCAATGAATATAAATATCCTAATTAATTAAGCGGAGTTGTTTGTCGATTTTCGCCAAACGTTAATGGCTTGTGTACACAATTCAAACCAGGATTATTGAAATGCCACAAAATGCAAAATCCTTTTTGCCTGCCCGCCTTGTCTAGTTCTTTCGTTTCTGCTTGTTTACATGCTTCCCAGTTCGAGCCCTTTAAACTCCCAATTAAGTAAAATGAAATTTTGTCCATAATGATGAAAAGAATAATAATTAAATTTATGCGTTTAAGAGATTCAACACAGTAAATTGCAATTACGTTAGTCGACGACCAGGAAAAAATCCCGCGTCGAGTCGAACGTGCTGGAGTGGTTGTTGTAATTAAGAGAAGAAAAATCCAACTTCGGCGTGAATATCTAAAAAGCTTTTTTCTTTCCGCCAACTCAAAAAATCCCCTTGGCCGACCGGTCCGTGCCAGGTCGCGACTCTCGACGTGTTAAATCTCCAATGTCGCAACCCTCGGCGTAGTCATCAACGTTTCGAGACTTTGCCAACAGCGGAACGGTGCGCGCGAATAATGTATTAGGGTGTTGGAAAAAAATACACAAACATTAATGAATTATGCTTTCGCCACCTCGCCCCGAAAAGGTTGTGCGCGCTGAATACGCAAGTGCCTAATCGAATAATAAAAAAGCCGAGCGGAGGCGGCGACGGCGGCGACGGCGGCGGCAAGTGGCGATTAGGCGCACTCGATTAAAATTGTAAATTTCGCGATTAATTTTGTCGCTGGAGACTTTTATTGCCCGTCCGTTAGCTCTTGCGAGCTCAGAAATCGAAAGCGAACGGCACCGTCGCCAATATCGACTATCCATTTATTTATGGGACACGAAGTAAAACGCGATTGTAAAACGCCGCCCTTCAAACGACACGCGCGTTCTGAAAAAATTTTATTGTCGCCTTTACGAGCGGGACGTAAAAGCATGCAAACACACACTTAGCAAGCAAGGACCGCAAATGCAGGTTTAATATCTCCGTCTCGTCCATCTCGAAGGAGATGTTCAGCATGGCGCGCGGGAATATAGAAAAACGTGCAAATCAACAGTAATTATCCTAAAAGTTGTGCGCACACCACCTACTCATTAATCTAAATTAAAGCCGTCGTGGCGTTTAGCGCATTTTCTTAGGCCATAATTCACCAGTGTTGTGCGCGGCGTTTTTCCTGCGAGACGCACGCCTTTCCTGCACAAAAAACTATTTTAAGCCTACAAACAAGACGCCGCGCCGCGCCGGCAAACGTGACTGTTATTATTCTACTTGCGGCACGCAACAATGCACTTCGACGCCGTTGAAGAAAATTTATCGCTTGAAATTCCCGAAAAACTTAAAAATACCGCATTACGAAGGAGGCGAAATAATCTCCTAATCGGATAAAACGTGTTAACAACTTTGACCGTTTATCGGGCCGCGTATAATCAATCATAATGCATTAATATGCGAATGTGTACCTTGTAAACACGAATGTTTACTTAACATCTAACAGAGCAATTAGTGCAAGTGCATTATTCAAATATTCACGTCGTTAAGTCCACCACGACGCAGCGCGAAGAATGATTTGTTAATTGCGCCTCGATTCGTTGCACACTGAGGAATACACGCTTGTTTTGTTGTTGCACATTGTTCTGCAATGACAGCGCATTATTTGTTCTATTAGAAGGTCAACAAAAATGACTCATGTCAAGTTAGCCGTCCTTCCTTTCATCAACCGTTTGGGTCATGAAGTTTTGTATGAAGAATTGTTTTAAATGGATATAAAATGTAGTAATGTTTTAATATCATTCAATTAAACTTTATAAGAGCTTTCCAATAATACCGCGTTTAATGAAATTTTGCTCTTATTTAAAATACATTGAAACTTCAATTGATTGGCATAAGTTCCAGGACATGCGTTTATGCTTCTAGGTTTTTATAGATTCTGGAAGAAAATTTTATTTTCATTCTCACTTTTATCATTGAAATGTATTATAAAAACTGTATTTAACACCATTATATAATAATGAATATCATAATCATGCTTGGTATCGAATAATAAATTATTTAATATATAATTTTGTTGTGTAATTTATATAAAAATATTAATAAATATATGTGAAATAAATAATTATAAATGTATATCGATTTCAGCGAGCGTATATAACAGAATAGACAGATTTATGACCCCGGGGGCCCGCTAAATAATTTTAAATTGCAAATCGAAAATTTTATTAAACGTGGTATCATTGGAAAGCTCTTAAGCAGTTTAATTGAATGATATCAAAACACTGCAACAATTTCACTATAGTTGCCCGTTATACGCATTCAAAAAAATTTCCATGTTATAGCTTATAAATAAAACTGTGAATAAATGGAACTATGGCTAACTATGCATTAGTACAAATATTGGTCGAGTTATTACACTATCCACGAATAACAACAAACGCTGACCACAATAGTTCACGCAAGAGAACTTGCCGTCAGTAAAAGTAACTTGTTGGGCGGTGTCATTGTTCGGCTGTGAGTAATTTATGAAACATAAATGTTTCCAAATAATCATCCTAATGACCAAACAATGCACCTGCAATGGTGGACGTAATTAGGCTGCCTAAAGTGCACTTTTTATAACAATGTGGAAGAAGCTCGATTAGATTACGACGCGAATTAAACGAGTTTAATTTATTGTCGGCGAATGCGCAATATAAGAAAGGGCTGTAATATAAATTTAATAGACTATCAACTTCAGCCATCAATAAATACCAAAACGAATTCACTAAATCACAAGCGCCGCTCTCCAACGAACGCCGGCAACCAAAGCGAACTAATATTTATTCAATATCGCGCAATATTCCTAGCTCGGAAGAGAAGCGTGCCGCGTTACATAAACTCTAATAAATAATCCTCAGCGGCAATTTTCTTTGTGCTGCGAGATGCCGCGTTCGCTGGATTCTGGATTCTGTTTGCGCATGTTCGAAATCTCGACGCGCCGCGGCTCGTGTTATACGAGCGCCACATTGAAAGTAATACTAAAGCAGGAATTATGTGAAAACATCGATTATTACGATTCATAAAACCAAAGCAATTTGTTGTTCGGCGGCATTTTATTCGTTGCCAGCCGGCGCTGCTTTCGATATTGAAATATTATACTCTTCTCGAGTCGCGGTCGTAGACGAGCGAACGCGTCGTTGGTTTTATGTATGTGGAATGTTTTTTTCTTATCTCGTCGTGCTTCGTTGTTGCGGCGCGATCAAGTTGACAAGCCGTCGGAAAAAACAGCGTACGAACGCTGAGATTGTCCGACAAAATTAACACCGATTCGTCAAACATTGCGTAAAAGAATTCGTCCGACGCGCTCCTCGACGATTCCCAATGTTTGTTGCCACATCCAAGCACAAGACGCCAATTGAATTAACTGTAACAATATTATCCTGGGGAGGACTTCAAACTCTTGCAGTGCCAGAGGTAACAGGAATTCAGCAATATTGTCGATTTTCCGGTCGAAAACTTGAAATTATAACTCCAACAATCAAGAAGTAATTTCACAACAGCGATGTTCGTAAATAGTTTTGCTCCAACTATAATAATAAGCAAATTTCCGGGCACACATTGCACACATCGCAATCCAAACTTGCTCCGACTGGCCCAGTTCAGGGGAATTGGATAGACGACGTACAGCGCTAATTTCTTCAATTGAAATTCGCCTCGATGCGCTCGAGCTGACCCGTCCCAATTAGCTTACGACGTTAAGCTAATTGATGCGCACATAAACCAATTAAAAATGTATCAAACCCACATTGGCTGCGTTCCATTCCATTCCCTCCGAGAGCACCGCAGCGCCCTGGGTTGGTCGACGCTAGTTCGGCCGCTGTTTCCTACAGAAAAACCTCCATAAATAGTCAATTTTGACTTCGTTTGTTTAACGAAAAACGATAACTATCTGCAGGATAGAAACGCCGCACTGTGCCGTTCGAGATTAATGGCTCGCACAAAGCCAATGGCAATTCTAACGGCAGTGAAAGCAACTGTTCTTACAGCGTGGAAATTGCGCGACAACCACACTCGAATAACATATTTAAATAGTCGATGCATCTCCGGAGACGTGTGTTTGGTGTGAAACAATACCGGTTAACCATACCTATCAGCCGATACTGTTGGAACGTAGTTTGAACGCCAAACCACTGCAGCACAACACGCAGCGTTAATGATTCTCGGAAATCCAATTTTTGAATATGCGTGCGCTGCGTTTACGATCATTTATTAACACTTCCTGTGGTGTTTGATCTGGAAGGGCTAAAAATATCGTGCAGGCAAATACGGCATCGTTTCACATCGCGTTTCCCTCGCCTGCGGAGTGCGCAGTATCAGTCATCGGAACGTTCGGGGAAATCAAAAAAGGCGCTTTGTTTACAAGTCGCACGTTGTCTTAGCGCGTCCGTGTTTGAAGTCGCTTCAATCGTTTCGCGGCGGCGGCGTGCTGCATGTCGTAACCCATGTAAATAGATGTATTATGCGTAAATAAATAAACCGAGCGCGAAGTGAGCGCACGAAAGAACACCAGACGCGAAAAATTCCGAAGAATGAGAACGCTGAATATCATGTGGTACATTATAAAGATGTCACAAGTTTCATAAGGTTGTTCGTTCGTGCGCAGCGAGATGGCAACGACGACTTTCCGTCAGCGCAAAAACGGAAACTTTTCGTGCACGAATGTACGTTTCAATATTACATGAAATACGTATTATGCTTACTTTCTGTACATCTAGATTGACACATATATGCAAAAAGGTACAAGCAGGACGGTAGAAACAGAACTCACGACATGCGAAGCACGTCAAAACTTTTACAATAACGAAATGGCAACGACGGAAAGTTGCAGTCACACACATCAAGTTTATATACCAACAAGTTATTACTATTTTAAAGCAAAAGTAAAATTATATTAATTACTCACATAGCACACACAAAAGTCACTGCACGACCAAAACGATACTAGGTAGTTACAAGTGGTTGCAAGGAATGCACACACGTAGATAACATTAAATGACACATTGCGTGCTATGTACTCATCGTATTAACGATAAGATAACATAGTTTTTACATTAATCCAAATTACTATTTTAATTCTAGAGTGTCGCGTTGAAAAGCAAATTTTGGTTCAAAGAAAATTCGATTTGAACATAAATTTATAAAATTTATTATAGTCACTAGAGCGTGTGTATTATTTACGAGGCATTAAAGTTTTTTTTTCGCCAAAAATAAAAAGTCTCATTGAAGATCACATTAACTCCTGCCTGGATGCTGGCAAGTCTCCAAAAGCGCCGCCGCCGCAGGCGATCATCCCCCGCGTGCGATGACGGTCGGCTCTTGCTTTGTGTTATGACTTTCTCACAATGCGACAATGCAGAAGAACAATAAAGTCGTTACTTTATATCGTCTGATTATTTGCCACGACGCGCTCGCCGATTTTATCTCTGCTTTCGGCGGCGAACAATTCCACGCTGGTAATTACGATTAAAAATATTTGCGCGTCATAATAATAACGATAAAGCGTCGGCAAAGCGCGGCGACAATCATAAATAACGAAAACGCTAAACGCTTCGTCGGTTCGTCGTGGCTTCGGAGAATTCGGCGACGAGTCGCGGCATTCCAGGCATCGAACATAATTAAATCGAAATGAGTCGCGCTCGAGTCACCTGAAGAGTCGTGAAGTTGCGGCGGCGAGACGAAGATACGACGTTCGTGCGCTGAAAAAATAGCGTCCTGACAATGAGTCGTTTGCGTTCGACATTCTCGAGCTCGCATTCTGCGCGTGACGCGGCTCTTGGAACTCTCTTCGCCGCCGCCCGGCACGAATATAATGAAGTCATCTTTTTTAATTGCCGCCGCGAGATGTTTTGTGTTGTTAACTTCAGCAATGTCTTAATCGGAACCATTAGAATACCAGTCCGTCTCGGTCGTATTGCCACGCGCTGTTTTTCCACGCGGATCGTTGCCATAGCAACAAAAGCGTCACGACATTGCTCGGAACGGAAGAAGTGCAGAAAAGTATAAAACATTTTCATTAATTGGCTTATTTATACGACTACCTAAACGAGACGACGTCCACGCAACAAGACAAATATCAAATATCAGCAGCAATTTGAGGATTCAAGGTTACGTTAAGAAAACATGACATTAGACGTAAACAGCGACTGATAAGAAGTGTCACACGATCAGACGACGACATGACAGTTAACATCAAATCGAATAATGTAAACAGCAGCGCGACGCTAATGTGTTGATCTTTCCTAGTCTGACGCCAGGTCTTTCCTGCTATCGCACTTTCGCTCCATCACCGGCAAGACGCTGACAGCTTCACTTGAAGCGCAAGTCTAAAATTTCATCCAAGCCGCTGCTTCTTCTGATTGCGACGTCCGAAGATAATTACGAACGAATTCATTAAAGATAAATTAAGACTTGGTAGTTCATTACTTTTTGGTAGAAGCAGCCCCGACGAAATGTGGCAATTGTGAAAAAGCGCCTCCCTGCTTCCTTCTGCCCATTCAAAGAGCCAAGAGAAAGCGATTTGGCGATTAACCGCGGTGCATCCAAAGCGCATGAAAAACTTCGAACACAAAAAATTATTATCATAGATTGAAGCGCCCTTCCAGGCAAATAATTCCATCCTTCTCTGGACGCGCTTCATCGGCACATTCACGTCGAGCGCATTGCAAAGAAAATAAAAAATAATAATGAATGGAGCGAAGCGACTTTCACATTTAATCTTTTAATAGCATTATTACGAATGAAAACGTTCTTCTATATTCATTGTTCAGAACGGCTGGCGGCGGCGGCGGCAATGAGCTATCGTTTGCGATTTGCCGAATTTAAGTGCGCGACAATAAATCCCGATTCGTTTTGCTTTCCGCTCCCCAATCGTCGTCGAGTTCGAAGAAGCCTTCGTCTTGCAATTATCAAGGAAACGCGTTCGAGCGTTTCGTATTCCTGCGACCATTTTGAAATTTCAAGCGTGTAATACGGATACAAGCGGCGCGCACAATTGGATTGGTCAAAATGTGCCGGAGCCAGCCGCCGGCATCGTTATGCAGTAACTGTAACCTTTAATTAGAGACGTCGGAGCGCATTGTGTGCAAATGAAGGCTCATTTCGACAGATCGACATACGTAAACACAAACACTCGGATCCCGAGTCGGCCAGAGCGCGGCGGTAGCAGCATTGCAGCGCGGCCGGATTTCGGTTCGATAAAATAGAAGGGTTGTTTCGCAAGACGCAAGTTTATGGCATCGGCAGCGTCGCGCGACCAGCTTCCGAAGAAGTCCCACTCGAAGCACGTCGGCCGCGAGCCGATCGCCGACGCTCGTAAGTTAAGGGCGCGCATTTTTAACAAAACAATGTTATTTTTCATCGTGGTCCTCGTCGTCTTGTTGGCGCTGTTGTGCGCGACTGGCGACCACTTCGCGGCGCGCAACCGAGGCTTCCAACCACGACGTGCTCGACATGATGTATTACGACTTAACTTGCGCGCATACATCGATTGCGTCGTGTTCGACTGCCAGCGGACGTGATGGCAATGATTGCAGTCAAGAAATACCACCGTCGCACAGTCGGCCACGCCGCCAAGTAACTGGCAAATATTCTAGCAGTCTGAGAGCAACGCGCACGCAAGAAAATGGCTGCCCGCGTACGCTGCGCACATCATATTTAGTTGTCTTCACAATTTGATTACTTGCACATCGCATTGCATTGCAGTTTAACATTAAGTTAGCCGTTGGAAACCTAGTTGACTGATATATAACCTGTATTAAAATGAGCATTTAATTTTAATCGATACAATATCAATTACGTCTTTGAAGTAAACATTGAATTAATAACAAAGTTTGTCAACAAAAAATCATGAGATATTTTAAATAAACGCAGGTATAACATAATGTACTGTGCTGAAGTATTTGCTGTTTAAAATATAATAGAATTATTTTGGTTCACATCAACATATTACCACTATCCATTTCATAAATATTTTAAAATTTACAAGAAATATTTCAAAAATATATTAGAAGAATGTTCAAGTATCCAAAAATAGAATATGTTAATATGTCAAATTGATTTTAATACTTTTAACAACTTAATATACGCACTTAGCACTTAGCGTCGTCGAATGGCGTTATGCGCCAGACGCGGGTCCAAACGTAACCTCACTTAACATCTATTTTGCTATACTGTCGCCCGTAGATCGACGGAAAACAATCCGTCCCTGTATTATTATATTCGACGGGCTGAATGTGAACCCGAGCCCGAACTTGAACTCTGACAGCGTGCTCAAGCCGACTGATTGATTCAATCGATGAATGTCTGAAAAGACGATAAGGATCGCAAATCGCAGCGGAACAAAGAAATATCAATTATCATCTCGCATGAATTACCATGATGATGCGATCAAACGACCAACGTTCCGAATTCAGACGGCGGTGAATATTTCGTCGAAACTGAAATGTGTACGAGTACCATACAATGATAGAATTTTTTTTACTCGTGCATATTAATTATTTGCTGATATTAGAGGCGGCTCTACTGCAAAGCTCACCATTCACTCGTTCATTGTCAATACCATGCCACAACGCACACACCACTATTTACGTAGATATCTCACTCGCCGAATGATTTATTGCCAGAGAATTACGCCAGACAGCACCAACGCAGCGAAGTTGCGAAGAATCCGCAAGTTATTAGTGCAAATATATAAGTCGCGTACGAAATTCGTGCAAGATATGAAAATGTTTAACTTCCGCTACGTTAAGCGAATTAATATTACATTCGAATTTGAATTTCAATTTCGCAAACTTCACACCTTCGAACCCCCGACATTCGGCGCCGCGCATAGCGAAATAAAGGCAAACTTTGGACGAAAGTTTAACTGATAATGACACGAATGTAAATGAAATTAACTCGCAAACTCGCAGCCGTGCGCACGGTTTTTTCCTGCAAGGCATGTTCGCATGTGAGCGAGAGTTGGGAAATTTGCGCGAGAAAAATTAGTGTTTGAAGAGCGACATGAATTTTTCACCGAGTCGCGTCACGAATGTGCCGAGATTCACATTTTCTTCGCTCGGCGCGAAACGTAGGCGAGACATTTTAATTACAAACGGCGAATAGTGCTTTTTTGAACGCAAAAAAATCTCGCCGCCCCGGCCAAGCCGCGCGCGTTTAATTTAGACCGTAGTATATCACTCGCACTCACAAAGAGTCGAATGGATGCGTTATGAAGCAGCGTCTTTTTGAATCTCCATCATCTGCGCGGACAAGATGAAGCGCGACACCTATATCTCAATTTGAGGCAGGTCGACAGGTGCACGTTTCTATATTTACGTCGTCCCTTTAATTGTTCCGGCGCGCGCGGCGCGGATTTCATAAATTATTTAATTGAAATTTATTGCCGGCCAACTAGACTACTGGCGGTGCGTGTGTTTTAAATTCGTGCGCATTATAAATAAAGGTGATTATGTCACTTAGGCGTGCGACCGCGGGGTGCGCGACAAGCTTGTGAAGTCGTTCGCAATGAGAAATGTCGTCGGGAATCTGGTCGTCGTCGTCGTCGCGCGTTATTTTTTCCGCGGCGTCGAGACGCGTGCATGCAACGCGAGGCGAGTGTTTTCGTTTGCGTAGGAATGCCGCTTGCTTCGTTTCGCGGCCCATTTACCTTCTAACCTCGACCATCGCTCACGTCGAACGCACAAAAACGGCGCAGACTTATAATTGACTCGGCCGCGCATTTGTCACGACGTTTTGGCGCGCTGCGAACGCACGACAATGCCGAAGACGTCGCACGTCAAAACTAAACGACGCGCTTTAAAAACACGCCAACTTAATCACGCGACATCTTCGGCTGAATTAATAAATTAGCGAATGCTAGCAAGCGAACGCCTAATACATCAAAGCGCGGTCGCTTGCTCCTTTTTCTAATCACGGCAGCAACGGGACGCAAAGCGCGATGAAGCGGGGTGCGTTTTTAATTAATATACGAAAGGCGGCTTGAGTTGGTGCTTTCGAACCGTTTGGTACTTTTTCGTTTTGCCTTCAGCGCCGCACAGAGGGTTCGCAGCTGAAACGCGCGACGCGAAGTGTTTGCGCATTCAAGGTACGTATCAGTGATTAACACCTAGTCTGAAGTAAATTACTTGCGAACAGACGCAAGCATCTGCATTCCGGGCGGATCAAAGCGTGCGCGGGGAAAGAAGCATTGGATCGCGCCCAGCGCGTGCGTAAAGAGGCGACACATTCGTCGTTTGAGAAAAAAACGCTTTTGCGCTGTAGGCACGTCGTCGGGGCTTAAACGTCCAGTCAGTCGGCGCAGACATCGAGCTTTTCCCGAGCACTGGAAGCGCGCCAAACGAGCCAACCGCTTCTTCGTCCGCGCATGAAAATTATTCACTTTGAGTGCGAACACGCCTCGGCTGGTGTGCGCAGCGCGAAAAAAATATCACAGACATTAGCGAATTAAAATCTCCACTTAACTCTTTATATATCTATACATCTGCACATAAATATAAATTGGGGATGAAACATACTAAATTGCAAAGGTAGGAAAAACCTCGCGCCAAGTAGTAATTTTTTTATTGCGTTTTTGTTTCTTAACTTCGTATACATTATTTCCGATTGAATCCGTTGAACGCATTTGCATGCCAACAGGATTCTGCGCCGCAAAACTTTTCTAATGCGCTTTATTACTTGGCGTGATATTTGTGCCTATATATTTTCCGGCGCTTTTCACGTTTGATGTATTGAAATATGTTTCAGACAGCGGAATCGCCTATTAAAACGCCAGGGGAATATCGACAATGTGACACCTTTCAGATTTATCACGCTCGATGATATGTTGAAAGGCTACACCGGAACGTGTAACTCTTTTCCACGTCTAACGTGCCGTCCTCTTTTTTGCCCCGCATGCACGGCACTCGTACGCGTCCGCCCCCCTGAGCTCGTAAATCATAAACATTGCGCCCGTAATGATATTCTGGTAATTAAGTCGGAAAAAAAATCAACAGTCGCGCGTCCTTTCTATAAATTTCCGCGCCGGGCGCGAGCGTAACTGCGACCGGTTGTTATTTTGGGCGAGTCAGCCCTCGACTCCTTTAAATGGAAGATTTATTTCGGCGGAATAGGCTATTAATGTCTAATTTTTATTGCGTGCTTTAAAGAGCTGGCTAGATGTAGATAACGCGACAGGATGCGTGCAGTGTCGGGGACGAATGAAGACATTCATGGCATCCATCTGCCTACCTTTTTAGTTTGGTGTTGATATTCTCGAATTAATTAACATGAAATTCTAATTAGTAAAATGTTGTATGTTCTGGTTTGCAGAAAACGACCGAATTTCGCGCTGAAGAGTGACTGTAGCAGGTTGCGCATTTGTAAACCGACGCAATTTTCCCGAAAAATGATCTTATAATATTAGAGGAGAACGGTTCGAATGGGCCTCAAATTGTCGTCCAAAATGGGCATTTTCACTCTTGGGAAATCATATAAGTAATGCGCTATTGTGTCCATTATGCTTGTGCAAACGCAAAAGAGTTCCGACGTCGCATGGCGCTTTGTTCCGGCATTGCGTAGTATTCTATTTGGTCGCATGAAAAATCCCGAACATTACACGACGCATTTGTTGCAATAAAAAGACGTCCAGGATGTATAAAATCCGAGCAAGGCTGCAAATTGAACCATGAGGATGGCGCGCCTTTTCCCATCCCGCCGCGCCGCCCCCGCGTTCTATCCAATAGTTGCTGGCAAAACTTGGGCCATTAAGCCAGACATTCATTTAGTCAATAAACTTAAGAGGAAACTTTGGCGAAAATTAGTTATTAAAAAGTATCCGATAAGAATTTATTACCGCGTTATTAATTTATGTTGATAGTGTTCAATTTTGCCAAGGACGGCTAGCTTTTAAGCGCTCTCGACTGCCCCAAGCAATGTTAATGATAATAGCAATAAGAGATTCATTATCTGTACAATGATGGCAAGAATATGCGGCGAGTGCATTTCGTCGAGCTTCAGTTGCAGCTGTGCATCCAGCGTAGGGATAAAAGTTCGCCAAAGTTTTCCTAGCCTGGCTGCCTGACCACTTTAAGAACATGAAGCAAACTAAGAACGTACATTTGCGCATAGAAAATTAACGCGGAAATTATCTCGGAAAATTATTGTTTGAGTAAAGCGGGATTCACAAAAGTTTTTGTTGTACCAACTTGCGACTAACACAAAACAGCGTTCAAATACATTCAACAAAGTAGATCCTAAGAAATATTCTCTGTCAGATGAAGGTTTATATAAATAGGGCGAATGTGATGTTGTTACATTTTTACGCAATTAAATATCCTATATAAGTCACGTGATTTTTATGTTTCTATATACAGAGCGCGGTCTGTGTGTGGCATTGGATGTGCATTGTGCTCAAAGTGCAAGTCGGAGCAAAGGAAGGTGCAGTACCACTTCTAAATCGACGATAAAATCAAACATTGTAGAGGTCGTGCATGCTGTTAACGCAGACTGTGACACTTTCGCCTACATCTGTCCGTTGCACTCGCTCGATAATGCACATCGAACGTTAATATTTGGATAAGACGTCTTGAAGAGATTGTGTTTGTTGACTTTTCCAACATTTAAACATTCCGAGCATCCGGCTGCGTGCGGCTCTTCTTGTTGCAACACACAAGCCGTACACTTTTAACATGCGCTCGATATCAGAATTAGTCAACAAAAAAACAAATATTCGATGCGATTGAAATGTGGAAAAATTCGAGAGATAGATCGTTGTTTACAGATATCGTATATTTCCGAGAAGGAAATTTACATAAAACGTTTGGCGAGGATGAAAAAATAAAATTTATAAAACTGAACACTCGGTGACATCAAAGTGAAACGTCGAAATCGAAAAACTTCAAAGAGCGACCGAAGAGTAGAGCGCCAAACACGGGTCGGCGGCAACACTCCAGCAACGCCGCCACCTCTGCACAACTCCCTCGGCGCCGGCGGGAACAAGTGTAATGCGCACCGATCGCGTCAATAACATTTATATCCTGGCACGGTACACGACACTCTTGCACTTGCGCGTACGCGCACCTCCGCCCTTCGACCTCGTCCATGAAAATATACATTTTTCTCTCTGATGCGGTCGATCACGTTCACGGGGTAATCGTGAATGCCGCGCGCGGTGGTGTAACGCTTTGCGATCGTGCATCAAATCACCCTACCAAGATTTGTGCCCGACGCAAAAGTAGAGCGAGGCGCGCAAGCCGTGCGGTTACTGAATCACCGCGAAGCCGTTTAAATCTCCAAAACGATACACGTACGAGTCATAATGTTTAAAATACGACGCCGCACGGTTTTTCCGATAGAGCGCCCGAGCCCAATATGCAGATTATTAGCGCCGTATGCATGCGCGAGGGCGCGCTCGAACGGCGCCGCTTTTTTCATGTCGGCCTCTTCTTGCCGCTTGCCATTTGCCATCCCGCGTTATGTCCTATTTTGCGACCGTTATGTACCGACGGCAAATCCGCAATATGCATACTTATGAACCCACCACTCTGACGTTATGCTAATCGTCCAGGGAAATTCCCATTAACCTGCCCGACCAAGGTGGACGGTCAGAAGATTTAAAACAGGTCCGACCGCCAGCACTTTTGCCCAGGATAATTGTACATGCGGATCAAAGACAATTTCCGCATTATTTAATCCTGCATCGCCCACGCGTATGTAAATGTGAGCACTTTAATATAAACCCCGTTAAACGTTGAATTTCCAACGGTACAGTTTGTTCTTAAATATTGGGTTGTAATAAGTATTTTTCGCTATTCTACAGTGAATAGAGATAAAAACCTCCAAAATAGCTAATTGTTGTATTATTGTCTTAATTTTTCTGAGATGAGAAAATTCCGGAAACAAAAAATTAAATGTTTTGAGTGGAGTAATAAGTAATAAGCGTTTTATCTTTATAAGAACTTTGACTGTTTTTCATCAATTATAACAAAAATGTAATCAATGGTGTATTTTCCGCTATTGGTAACGATTTTCTGCTACCGTTCCACCAGTTAGGCCATATCTCTTTGCCAGATATCTGTTGGCCTGGATTCGGAGTTGAGGAGTCAACTTTGAAGGTCCTCTTTTTTATTGCATACTACTAATGTTAACAAATAAATATTGTGGAGCAGAAAATAAGCTTACGAATGGTATAGTAAACTTGTTGAAATTTTATGCAAATTTAGCGTTTAGTTTAACACCCATTATTCAAGCCAATTGAAAAATAACAAGGACAACTTTCGTAAAGCTTGATAAAAATAACTAAATATGCTAAAATCTTGTTGGAAGGCAGTGAATTATAAATAAAGTCTTTTAAACCAATGATTCAAATAAACTAAACAAGTTTTAATTAAATACATTCATTAATTTAGCATCGCAACGCAATTGCTAAGAATTATGACCATTATATAATGCGTTCAGGATTGCTTTCACCCTCGCAAGCCCGATTAGGTTCGCTTAAACACAACGACTTTGCGTTGTTAATTTGCGTCCGAAGCTCCACTTAGGGTGCTTCACGTCGCGCCGTTTGTTCGCGCGAATTATACACAAATCAAGAACGGCTACGTCGTGAATTTGGACAATGTCTTTTCGAATAGTTGCGCCAGCGACAAAAGAATTCGCAGCGATTTTCATCAGAGCAGGAATTCTTCGAAAGAAAAGTTTGCAATTCGCACAGGTAAACTGTCCGCTCCCACATCGAATATGGGAATAGTTTGCCGCTAGGTCCACTCGGAGACCAACTCAAACTCCCAGGAGTCATTACGAGGCGCGCTGCAAATTACTGCACGCTGTTCCGTAATGGTTCTTGTTGACATGTTTAGCTACAGACACACACGCGGCGATGCGCGCGATATATTTCGAAAAGTTTCGCCGCCGCTGTTGTTCCATCGTGTGGCTGGTGGCCACATTATGATATTGCTCTCGTGCCGGCGGCACGATTTCTGGCCGCGGTGCCGGTGCGCTCAAACGGCCGACGATATAAATTTGAAGATGACAGTTCCCCCATTGTTTTATTTGCGCCTTTTGCACTTCTCGCGCACGCCGCGGTCGCTACCGTGCGGCGGCGAGCACCGTGCGTTACGGTCGTTGTCTTTTTATTGCTCTTCAGCTCGCTGCCCGCTTTCTCCAGACAACGGCGACGACGAGCTTTATTTCTTTCATCCTCGACGCTTGCCACCCTCGCCGCAAGCGCGCAACCGCAACAAACTTTTTTTTATATAATTGTAAAATATTACAATTGTCGCCGCGCCGAAGTTACGATTTTGTTTAGAACTTAATCTTTCTTTCTCATCTTCTGATGCGCAATTCCGCGAAACTTTGAAATGCGTAATCATCTAGTCTTCGGCTTTTTTTTGTTTGCACGTTGTTCGAAAATGAAGAAACGAAAGTTTATTTTCGCACCGGAGAAGAAAGCGACCTACGTTTGGCTTGAGTAATGGATATTAATTCCAAGGACGTCCCGCAGGACTCGCACGGCCCTTGATGGTTATTATTAAGCGCAACCCCGACCCGTTATCGGGAACAATCGCCGCGGGACGTCGTTTACTTGACCTGGCTGCTATCCCTAGTCGCACGTCTTCCTCTACAACCCCGACGTTTCCGCTCGGTTAACGTCAACGACACTAGACGCATTAAACGCTCGAAGTTCATCAGGTCCTAACCTCAACTGGCCGCCAGTAGCACGGTTTCTATGAGTGACGCGTGACATGCAACTCGCGAAAAGTCTTATTAACTCCTTGCTGTTTATTCAACCACCTTAAATGTATATTTTGTGGTGTTAAACGTCACAAAGACCCGGCGCGTAATTTAGCTGATAAACTCAGGGCAAACAAATTAAATTTAGTTTATTATCTTCTTGGCGCACCATACTCAGGAATATGGATAAAAACTCAAAATGAGGTTGGTTGTCTGCTGTAACTTGCTGCTAGTTGTACTCCAGGGTAGTTGTAAAGGTACAAGACAAAAGTCTGCACACAAAAAAAACATTCCTTTTGCACGTTATCCACCTTTCCATAATTACAAGCGTGGCGACTACAGGTGAAGATATATGTAGGCGCTTCCACCAATATGTCGAGGTTAGATGCACGGTTAAACAA
Organism: Ecitophya simulans; assembly: GCA_027574965.2. NCBI lineage: Eukaryota > Metazoa > Arthropoda > Insecta > Coleoptera > Staphylinidae > Ecitophya > Ecitophya simulans. Next base: position 60,984 of record JAODGE020020511.1, read on the forward strand.
TAAAAATTCCCATTTCATCACGACCGTAATTAATTTCAACATATCTATAATGAGATGTAATACCACCTAGGGTTTAATAACTTTAAGAGGCATCTCTAGTATCTTTAATATCTTGGATATTTAGCTTTGTTGCATAGGACGCTATATTGTTCGCTGATCGTGTGGAAGACGCCTAAAGAGCAATATCAGATTACGTCCGCAAGTTTCCCCCCACGCATTGTTATTGTTGCACGGTGCATCATGTAGAAGACGATGCCTGGTCCAATGCGATACTGGCAACACAACGCAGCGTGCATAAATGTGCTTGTATAATTGACGATCCTCTCCTCGTTTTGTTCTGTCATCTATAATTTATAAGGCGCCCACGCCCGTCACGTATGTACTCACGTAATGCGTAAAACAAATAAACGTCGACTCGCAGCTAATCGCATATGAATTTAATATTGGCTATTAAACACTATGCGAGCGGCGGAGTACAATGCGGAAAGCGGCTCGGAGCATAATGATGACTGGTGATGATTGCATAAAGTTTCGTTTCTTATAATTCCGGTATAAGTTACGACCACGCTCAGAAGTTAAATTATGAACAAGGTCCACGCTCAAAGAGTCACATTGCGCACGCCAGTGCGCAAGGGAAATTTATTAGTGCCTGGCATTCCTGCGAGCAAATTTTCATTTAGTATTTGGCATAATCACAAAACGTCAGAAGGTTTACGATACATAAATCATATTGCGTTTATTACAAAGCTAACGAATCGCCCTTAAATAGAAAAACCAATAAGGCCAGACCGAACGCGGCGCATCCTCTCTTCATCCTCTTCGTTTCTGCGCGGCCGACGAAATTGAAAGAACAAAAACAGCATTTTTATTTAATTGAATTTCAGATTATCTCGGACAGGCCCGAGCGCAAGTTTAAAATTTATTCGACTTTCCGCCCACGCCGTGCACGTACGAAGTTAAACGCAGACATGCTGTAATTAAGCGATCCCAATCTGAATTACTAATTAATAATTTACGACTTTCTACAAATTATTTCAACAAGTAGTTTGACGTGCCCTGGGTGCGCACCTTGTCGCTGACTAACATCTGAAAATTTACGATGCTAATTCATTTTCTTTTTGCCGTTTCGCGTTTGGTCGTTATCGAGAGCACAAAGCGTGCATCTCAAAAATTGAATTAAATTGTTTCAGATTTCTCACGAGAGCGCATCCGAAATTACGAAATTGCTCGCAAGCCTAGTAAGTTGATATTAATTGCTGGCGTTCCAGCAAACAAATTAAATCACGCTATGCGAGAACGCATTTACGAAGTAAAAAAGCTGGCAACAACATAATTTGTCTTCCGCCAATTTCGTTCGTTTTCGTCGCGCTATTGAAAGAATATAAATATTTGAATCATGCAATCGTTAAGAGTTCGTTGGCATGGTTCGAGCGGGTGTTGGGTTAGAACGAGGCGGCTCGCATCGGAATTGTATGCTTTAAGTCGAAGCCATAGTTCAATTGTGGGTGCTGGCGTACATCCTCTCGCCCTAGGGCAATTTTATACGAAGCAACCACGCAATTACCGCAAACACGACGCACAAATCAATGAGCGGATGGAGATAAGCAATAAAAATGCCGAAGCGATCATAAATCTTAACGTTTTGTCCCGTGGGGATAAAATCCACAACAACTTCATTAACGGCTTTTATTTTAATAATAAATTATCTGTAGTAGTATGTTATATTGTAGCCTTTTAAAGTATATCCTCCATACACACACGTCTGCCGTGACGTGTTCTGTACACAAGCGATAAAAGCAGCGCCGATCGCAATTCAATACGAATTAATAATAACTCGTTGATGCGTCTGTCCAAATATTAAAACGTATCGCGTCAATGCCACATCGAGTCGCGAGGTGGAAGCGAGTCGACTGGAGCAAAAAAAGCCGCACGAGCGTGTCGGCTGTTGGATGAATGAAGGACCTCTTCGGCGTCGGTTTTGCGTGCGCTTGCTTTTTCACGCCCGAGTGCGCGACGCGTTTGTCTGGACACGGCAGCCCGCCGCGCGTGATTAATGCCGGCCTTTTATGCCGAAGGTGTTGCGGGCATACATGTCGCTCGATCGAATTACAAGATCCGATTCCATAATGTGACATAAGCACAATGCATTCATATTCGAACGCCGCGACATGCAAGAGCATAATGCATCGGCGAGTAAAGTTTTCCCAACTAGCACCGAGCGCTTACGCTTCGCTTACCGCAGTTGATTTTTTTCACCGGGCGTTTATCGGTTGAGCTGCATTCGAACGCTCGTTCGATGTCTTCTGCGCCATCACCTCCGTGGTTTTAAATTTCGATTTGTTTTCATGCATAAATTAAAAAGCGCTTTTGGTCTTCGAGTGAGAAGTTTTGCAGGTACATGGAAGTCAAATGTACGTGAATAGTTTTATGAGATGAGAACATCGAGATTCGTGCTGACATGGTCGGACACCACGTCTTTTGATATAAAACAAAACATTTGAATACAAAGTGTTCAGCGTGCGGCGTGTATGCGCAACCGGCCGACAAAAACTAAGTTATCCTTTGTGCAACTTCTTCCCTTTGCACAACATTGTGCACAAACGCAGACTTTGCTAGCCGACCGGGTAATTTATTATTTGCATCCTTTTGTGGCATTGAATGTTTCGCTTGTTTACATATTTAGGATGCTGCGGACACGCCTAAGAGACGCCACAAAAGATTTATACATATTATAACGTGTTAATCTTGCAGGTCCATCCATCATCATTTGTTAGATTATCTTTTGGTCGAACCAAGGCCGTACTTCTTTTGCACGCAATTTGTAGCCTCCTGCTGAAATCCTTCCAACGTGTTTTTGTTGCTGGGAAATACACAATCATCTACACTGGGAATAAAACCCTTAACAGAAAGCAAACACAATTTTGTTGAGTCGGAAAATGTCGGTGCGGTTTTTAGAAGAAAGCGACAGAAATGAATTACGGAAGCTGCTTAAACTCAAAAAACTTTTAAAAATAATTTACGTTGAAACGTTTCCAGAGAAAAGACAAACGCATCAAATCGTTCGCAATAGTTGGCTCCCTTAACTCAATAACTGCTCAATTAAAATTTGGTTGATTGATTTAACATGAGTGTGGCGAGCCGCAAATATTCTTGACGCTTAACCAGTGATTCCAGGGTTTTGTGCTACCTAAATTTGACGGAATGAAAATTAATTATTACCCATTGTCCTTGAAACTTTCAAATTGCAACCAAACATCATCTTATCTCCTCAATGTCTGAGAGTTTGCTGGCGGAGGGTTCTTTTTATTTACGGTCGCGGAGAAGACCGCTGAAATCACATTTCCTTCGGCTTGATTTATTAATTAAACTCCGCGAAAGTTTCGCCATTTGTATCCGATGCGATGGTACATGAGTTACATCTTGTGGCAGCGGGCAAGCAAACCGAATAATTATCAAGCTGAGGATTTACGTTTGTACATACCACAACAAGGAAACTTTAACTTTGCATGCATTTATAATTATAATTTTACATGCGACAGGGCCGATAGGAGTCGGGCTGGCCGCAGCAGGAAAGCAAGTTTTGGTCGTTCGCAGCGCGTTATCGAATTCGCCGACAACGAAGTACGGACGAAAATTTATGCCGCACTGCCACCGACACTCACGATAAAGACATCAACTTTATTAATCACGCACCAAGGCCGATATTTGTAAACGTTAATTAAGCAATCCACACCAGCAAACTGCTGGCCCTCCCTAATTAAACCTTCGACTTATTAATTTTGTGTTACTTGCAGCGTGGCGCGCGCTTGGTATAAATGTGTGTTTCCACCGCCTCCGCTGTGTTAACGACGCTGGATATTGAACGAAATGTTATAATGTATGCCGATGCTTTTCGGAGTCGCGGATCGGCGAACGGAAACGCATAAATTTCAATTTAGTGCTCCGAAGCGAGAGTGCGGGCGATGTGCGCGTACAATTAAAGGAGTAATTAAATGCGTTTTTCATGAATAAATTATTTTCAGCTGCTTGCTGCAGTTTTCCCCGCTCAGCATTGAATATCCACGCCGATGAAGGTTGACAATTTATGGTGGCTCGTTTCGATGCATTATCCTGCCTAGCGAAGCAACTTTTTATGATTTCACCTCAGGGCGATTGCAGCAGCGCAGCGAGCAGGATAATAAAAACAACAAAATTCTCTGTTCGTCGGCAAATGCATGTTCAATATGTAATCCGCTCTCATGCTACGACGAACATCATGCTTTGCAAACAATGTCTTTTTGACTTTGCAACGATTTTCAAATTCATTCCGATTGCCATGTTTGCAATAAATAACTCACATCAGATGTTCCCATGACAGATATTCTAATTTAGAATCATCCAAATATACTACATAAAATCATCAAATAAATGCAATACAGCATAACTCAATCAAAACATATCTAACATACTGGTAAACTAATGCCATGCTTCAAGAAAAGTTTCAGTTATAAAATTTACGTATATCTCGAAGACCGGCAACTGAGTTTTCAATGTTATGAATGCAAAAGCGTAGCGTAATAAAAATATGCAAGTGTAAGACGCGTCGAGTTGGTGGTTCGGGTTCACGTGCCGCCTATTCCGACGCGTTTTGTATTTCTCTATATATTTTCGTCCTTAAGAAATAAAATTCAGGCTCGGCAATAATTTCGTTAAAAAAGTGTCTCACGATTCGGGCAGGCCGAACGCCAGGAATTGCAAGTGAAGCTAAAAATGTAATTCGCAGTAACGCAATTTCCACTTCGGAACCATCGTACATTTCCTGCATTCCTAATTCAATTTCGCCCAATTTTTCGAAACCCCTTCGGCCTGCCGCCCGCCAATGCCTGCGTGTGTTCGTCCTCCGAGCATCCAGACTCACCGGTTATGAACACGAACACGGCTCCGTGCTCCACGTCGATTCTCTCTTCTGAGCTCTCACGAAATGCAAGAACGCGCCTACACACGCTTCCGATACGGGGAAATCGAGTATGAAATATGATCACTATAATTTTGAATCCCTTAGGATCCAATACTCTGGGCAAGCGACTTTAGTGAGATTACCAACATCGTTAGATTACTTCTGAATTGCACACGAGGAGACGTTATACCTGCAAATCGCAAAAGTTATCGATGCAAATTTGTTCAGCGCTCATACGCAGTAATAAATATATAATTTAAAGTCTAGTCAAGAGCTTATCATATATAAAAACAGCTTAATGAACTTAGCTATTGTTAACAATATCATTGTGAGATACTTAAAAATTATTAACCCATTACTTCCCTAAAAATCATGAGTTATTAATCAATTATTATGATCTGTTAATCTTTAAAAAAATTATATTTAAACATAGAAATAGTTGGAGAGCCAGTTTACCCAAAAATACTAAAAAATGTTTCATTTGTAATAGCTTGAAAATTTTAAGTTAAAATTTACCAAACCTAGATTTTGCTATCCTCAAACTAGAACAGTTCTAAAAAATAATGAGTGAAGACGGACCTCTATGCTCAGTGATCAGAGATAGTTATCAATAAAAATAATTGATTAAATGGTTTTAGATATAAAAAAGTAAAGTAGAATTTTTAATAAAGAATAAAACGCTTATGACTTATGACTCAACCCATGAGAATAAACGGCTGTGGTTGTAGGCGGCACCAAATCAGCACCAAACCAACCATTCTATGTGAAATTATCGAAAGGTGCTTTAGAAATAAATCGAAGTGCACTTAAAGGAATCTTCCTCACATTCTTCGCATGCGTTGTGCGAAAGATGCTATATAAAGACGAGAGAATGCGAGCGGTTAGCGAAGAATGCTATTATCGCAATTTAATTCAATAAGAAGCAGTTTATCTTGATAAATCGCCAATAAATTGTTTAAGGTTACACATAAACGGCGAGATACACAAAAACGCACAACACTCGCCACGGAGCGTTGCGCGGCGCGCCGGCCCACGAATCGTTCTTCGGTGGCTCGTAGAGCGATAAAAAGCGTATCACGTAATGCGAATTCGGTTGGTGGTATTCAATCTTAACACGAGCAAAGATTTACGGCCGCTTAAAGTCCATTATTTTAGTAATTGCTGAGCGCACACTACGGAAAGCATACGTCTGCTAATATTATTTATTAATAATAAACTTTGCAGAACAAAGTTTTCCACGAGTCTCGTAAAAATGCACGGAAATGGTGGGGCATTTTAGATTAAATGAAAATTGAAAACCTCTGTACGTAATGGAGCAAACCTAATGAAAATTCTTTCGTTTTTCCTTCGGCGTGCAACAGAATTCCTTTGAAAGTTTGCTCTGATTATAACCATTTGAATATCCAGTTCTAGCAGCGCCCTGTGCAATGAATGTGTGCGCCGCATGCGTCGACGAATACATACAACTAAAGTAAAACAGCCGTGTTATTAAGAAAGTAATTTTCCAAGACTCCGAAAAGAGATTTATATATTGAAAAGTAAAAACGTGCGCCCGAACCCGCCGGCTGGAATGCGTAGCGCTTTCATGTTCGAGTGCAACTGGAAATGCGCGTTCCCACCGAAACGACGAGGAGATTACTAAGCATGCCGGAAAATGTATTCTTATAGTAAGTAATAGACTAGCGCAGGTACTCAGAAATTGCAGAACTAAATATAAGCATGTTTAAACGTTAATATAAAGCTTCTTATAACATTATATAAAGTTAGTTAGAGTTTCTCCTGGAAATTTTGTTCGCCACGAGTTTTACAAAGTCTGTTCATCGCGCACTCGTTGAAATCAATTTTTCTGCCACAATTTGCATAAAATTTGAACAACTATTCTAAAAGTCATTTTCTTCTCTACAAACCTCACGTCTTCAGGCCGGTTGCAAGGTATAGTAAATTTCTAATAAAAAAAAACCTTAACATAAATCTTTTTATAACATTATAGAAGTTAGTTTAAGTTCGGACATTTTGTTCGTTACGAGTTTTATAAAATCAGTTTTACAAAATCAGTTTATCTCTCACACGTTGAATTAATTTCCTAAGTAGTTCAACCCTGAAACCCTTAGCTTTCTATTCGTATCGTGGAAGCAGCCGTTTAGTTAAAGGAGCGCACTCGACCGTTCGCTTAACGTTCCATCAATGTTACTTTCCAGCGCGCTTGCTTACTTTTGTGCTCCACGCTCAGGCGTCGTAACTATTTCCCTGCGACGTGCGCTCGCACTCGTCGCTGCCGGCTTTCTATAGCCAAATGTGAGCGCCGATAAGTGACAGTGTCGATAATTGGTAAGAAAGGAGAAAAGACGCCGGTGGAAACGTTGCCGATCGTCCGGGCGAGCTAACAGTGTATTCGAGAGTCATCTTTTCAACGTATGTGACTGGAAATTGGTTTCGTAAGTGTTTTGCAGTTTTTCCGCCTTTCTCGAAAACGGCCGAGACTCTAAAAAGAAGATATAAATGGTGCTAAAGGTTCAGGCAACGCATACAGTCGAATGTATTCTATAAAAGCGTAATTTTCTTCTCTTGCAACAACGGGACGCGCCGAAATTGTGACTGTGAGCGTTTCGTAAGTGCAAGAAGTTCAATTTTCTAAATGCACCATTCGCCGACCAATTTGTGATATCTGTGAAATTAACGAAGTGAGACTAATACGCAATATGGCTCGTTACAGCGTCACGTTAAATGATAAACACCCACATCTTTCGGATCTGACGCAACGGTTTGCCTCGCTGTGAAGATGAAAAGTATTTAAGCGCTTTCAAAATGTGCTCCAAATAAAGCCGTCCGTCCGACATGTCGTCCCCTATATTATTACGATAAAATAATTAAATTACTGGATAAAAGTGTTTGCGAGTGTTCGGGCCGCATCCACTTCTAGTTATTGTTCAATTTGGTAGGTTTCCGCTCCTGTTTCTTCCTCGGCATGTATTTAGGCTTTCAAAGACCAATAATGCAATAAACCGCCCACCCTGTTGGCGAAATATTAAGTTAGACTTTTCGAAATTGTATCGAGGCGTCAATTGGGAAAATAACACTTATAGTTACTCAGTTTCTGGGACCGGGAAAAGGGAGATGAACTTTTAGGAGTAATTGGGCGGAGGGCATTGAAGCCGCAGGGCAGAGGCGAGAATTACGCTTTAAAAGTGCCGGCGAACTCGACAATGCGCCCCAATAAAATTAGAAAAACTTTTCCTCGATTTCAATTTCATCCCTTATACGATCGTGCACACTTCAATTCGTTCCAGAGCAAGCGGTACCTGTATCTTTATTTGCTTTTATCTTAGCAGGGTGCAATATCTGTAAATTAGGTGCAAGAGGCCAACGAGCGCGCTAAAAATTCCACGAGGCAGCGTCGAGTTGGGAGTGGTACATGAAAACAATACGATAAAATTAGTTTTTTAGCGCCAAATTTTTCGCTCCCAGTTTGTTAGCTTGCCATGTGTGCATGCACATTGACCATGCGCATGAAATTTCAAAATTAGCAAAAGTCTGCTTCGGAGAGGCGCGTCATATGACGACTGAATTCGCCGGGTAAACCACCTAGAAAATCGTTAAACTAATTAACAGCGCCACTCGGTTGTAGCACCGAAAACAATGGCTCGACGCGCGACTCTCTAGTGTTGCGGGATATTTTCACAAAGGGAAATTATGCGAAACTTTCACGTTCGACAAATATCTCGTGTGTGCGTAGCAAACACCCAAATTCTTCTCTGTATTAAGCGCACAATGTGGGAGTGAGAGTGACGCCGGCAGTTCGGCATCGAATTAAATGAAAATGTTCCAGGTATTTCAGAGTTTACGCAAACGCCAGCCCAGTCCCCAATTCCTGGCGAGCACTCGGCGGTGTGAAAATTCACTGGTGCGCCCGGATTTTTGTTATATTTGTCGAAAAGTGTCGGGCGCGTTGGACGAATTTCGATTGATGCGTTTGGGGCGTCGGGTACGTGCATGTGTGTTGGGTGTGGTTGAAAAGGAAACTTTCATATTTGGAATGGCATTAGGGCGCAGCGCTTCTTAGCGAGTCGACGTTTTCCGAGCGAACGTTCAACTCACGCCTTTCGATTTCCAATTCGACATTTTCACGACTGCCTGTCACCGGAGCACGACTTATCCGTTCGCATTACCTAACAAACGAATCGTAGACATATTCGTTCCGGGCACGCACGAAGAAAAATGTATGAAAGCCACGCGAATACAATGTCTTTAGGAGTTTGAATCTCGTTTTAAATTTACAAAAACCCTACATACATGTTTTGCGATTGTAGATATAATGTAATTTTGACTTCAAATAAGGTACATTTTACTCATTTATGCGAATGTGGACCGGAAAGCAGAAAACCAGAAAGTAAGTTTTGCGGCGATAAACAAGGTTATGGCATGAAAATGCAATTATGCCGAAAATAAATCACAAAAATCGCGGCAATAAAGTCGAGTTTTCCATGTGAAAAGTTGCGTATTTTGAGAAAAATATTTGTTATGGCGGTAATTTTGATATATTTCAGTTTTATGTCCGTGTACACTGCCGGCTTGCGCAGTATGTAGTCGCAAGAACAAGGCGCAATGTACCATTAGTCAAGGTCCACATTGCACTAACCAGCAGGAACAGGAGCAAGGAAAAACAAGCCTGCTTTGTGAGGCGTCTCGATGTTGGCCGTGTTGACGCCGCGAGGCTGCGAAACGGCAAGTGCGAGTCGGAATGGAAATGCATTTCCCAAGGCGCCGCACGCCGAAAACGTAATGGTAACTCTGTTACATAACTTATCACCCTCCCCGCACAGTGTGTGCGGCAGTGGCGGCGGCCAGCATAATGAAAGTTGGGGAATTCAGCGAGCGAGAGGTATCGGCGTCCCGAACGGGAAAACCGCTTTGTGCACTTTCACTCTGCCCGCTGATGTTTCTGATAATGCAGCATCCGAGGAGGAAAACGCGCAACGACGTCTCGAGTAATAGAAAAAGCACTTCGCGCCCGAGGTCGGTGTGTTTTGTTTAAGTCATGACGCTTTAAAATGCAATATGCATAGCGAGTCCGCTGATATCATTGCGCGGTCGTAGAATGCCGTCTACGAATGAGTATCGCGCACAAAAGGTTGGCGCGGTTAAAGAGGCCGCAATTTAAATTTACATAACAGTATGCTCGCGCATTAGATATAAAACCTTGATAAGGCCCGTTCGCCGCCAGCCGGGTATGAGAAAGTCACTTGCGTGCGCATTTTGCGTGCGCCGCCGAATCAGTGCCTGCTTGGTCCTCGTCACGAAATTATTTTCTACACTGCGGGTTGTACGCCGCGGCGGATGCCCGAAAAGAACCGCCAGTTTTGCATACGAAAAGTGCGCGCAAAACCCATCCCGCAGCGTCCGGGCCTAGGAGCGGGCTGCCACTTAAATTAATAACAACAGTCGCGCTATAAGTTCGCCACCTTACAATTGCACATTTAGCGGCACATTACAGTAACGCTTCGGGCGTTAGCGTCCGCTGAAAAAGCCACTGCATGCATAATCGAGCGAAATGCAAGAAAACGGCACGCGGACGCACAATGGCGGCGGGATCACACTTGCACATACATTTTCTAAGTGCGGCAGATAAGTCCGGTAATGGACAATGCATTTCTTCGTTCGTAATCATGGCGGCGCGCGCGTGCGTTACAATGGCAAGACCCGGTGGTAAAAATCCGCGAGCGGCATTGTTCTCCCACATTATCTCGTTCTTTTCACTTTAATGCGCACGCATTGTCGTCCGCTTGATATTTATTACGGAATGTTTATAACGACGCCGCGCTCGTCGTTCGGCGTTTGCGCATAATAGCGGTTTGGATTATCGTTGTGAATTTCTTGTGAAACTCGAGCTGCGAAGTCGCGACGCGACAGCAACGCGTTTTGTCCTGTGTTATTGCATAGAAATGACTCAGTAACTTGACTCGGCTGAATGCGCACACACTTGTCGAGAATAATTTATTTTGCGCGCAATTAAGAACATGCCGCTTATCGGCCAGCCGCCCGCAAATCCCACGAACTGAAATAACAAACCCTGACAGTCGGTGCAAGGCGTCGTCGTCCTGCGACGTTTCCTCGTTCGTTAATTAAACCGCAACCATCGCGCATAATTTATACGCCCAATTATGCAAATCGAATCAATAGGTTTTTAATGATAGGCTAATTTGCACCGCTGTTGGTTGATCCGCCCCGTCTCATTTCTCCACGTCCCTAAAACTAATTAATCGAATTTGCATTTGGGTCATCAGTCGTCCGGACGTTAAGAACTTTTCCGCTTTCGGATGCAAATTCTTTTCCGCTGCACGTATTGCAAGCATACTATGAAACAGAATTGATTCGGTAATTTTATTCAGTTTTTTTTCCTGACTTTTCTGTAAATGTGCCTACTCACTGCAGGAAAATCTAGTGGACTGACGGACGTGTAAGAGAGAAATTTAATAAAAACACGACAATATTTCATACACATTTAAATGAAATTTATGTGCGCGTTTTGTGTTGATACACGCGCGCCGAGTCAGTCAGCTTTATGAACCTTGACATCAGGAGCAGCTGGCAGTCATCAGTTAAAACGAGTGGGTGGAAACTCCGGGCAGGAAAAAACATCAACCGACGCCGGCGCGCATGCACGACGGCTGGAAGACGTAACGCTTCCTTGCGACTTTGCGCGAAAGGAACAAAAGTCGACAGAAGTCCGGGCGCATCTCTCAATCTGCTGTCTTTCCGTCCGCATAGTTACTTATTCGAAGAATTTGGAATGCACGCCTGTGGATCGAACTCCCGCTTATGCTAAACGCGCTTTCGGCAAGACGTAAGAAAGTTTTAAACTTTACTTTCCGCCAATTGAATTATACTAATTAATCCCATTTAATTAACAATGAAATTCATTAATATCCATTAGGCCAAAGTGGAAAACTGTTGGTCGTAATGGAATTCTAGTACGTTGTACTTTTTGTTATCCTGTCGTAGCGAATAATAAAATTAGTGCCTTGAGAAACTTTCCACGAGCGAATTGCTTCAATCGCGAATTGGTAGTAATTCGTTAGAAATTATCAGATTTAGACAACAAATAAAATTCTGGAAGAAAAATATTTTCCGCTCGCTCGATGAATTATTCAGCGTATGAATGAAAACGGCTTGAAATATTTACGATGAAAATCATGCGTGGAGCAGCACTTGTCGACGTGGCGCGTGGCAAGCGGACCGATTTAATAAAAAGAGACCATTTGTCAGGATATCATCACCGTGTCTTGGCTCCGTCTCATACTGCCGGAACACAAGTGGATCTCGTAGACGGCAGCGCGGCGAAAAGGCAACGGCTAAACGCTGCATCGAGGGGGACTCGCTCCCCAGAAATTGGCCGGGAGGGCGCGCGAGGCGCACAGGACCGACACTATTAAAGCGGAAAAATGCAACAAACTCTCGGCCGCGCGCAATAAAAATACGTGAGTTGCGTAAATTGAAGAAAGCCGTGCGCGCCAAAGTCGCGGCCGGAAACCACGGTTATAATTTGCACCCTCGACGCAAGGCGCGCGGGAATTTCCATTATTTATTATAAGGAGTTTTCGCTGCTTCGCCTCGTGTAAATAAACGGCGCACGTGGCTGCGTCGGCGACGTCGGCGTCGTCGAAATCTAATTCCTTCAGTCGAGCGACAACACGGCCGCGCTCTTTGCGTTAATCAGAAAAGTTTTTAGTATCCTGCAGCATTTTCATCAACAACAAAAGAATCGTGCCGAAGCGGTTGCACGCGGAAAAAGAGAAAAATTTAACGCGTACGCGATTTTTCCAGAAATTTGCTTTCCTGATTCCAGGTCAGGAAAGCGCTGCAGGAGTGAAAGTGGAAGGACACTCATAACTATCCCGAGTCGTCGTTCACGGAGGGTGCAGTGTTTCGTCCGTGCACTAGTGCTGTTTGCACCGTTAATTTAGAATCTAAATCACGATGTGCTCGAAATCGTTCTCGCAGGACCCAGAGCGACGGCGCACGGTTGGGGGACGATTTTCGAAATGCAATTAATCGCTTCCTCCATTCGGGCGTGTCGCATTGTGTACACCACGTCATAACGAAGCAAGGTGGATGCATTTTAGATGACGAATGTCAACACGGTCTGTGCGTGGTACAAGCTTTACACAGTCTGCCAATTAATTCAGCAAACACTTTTTGTGCACGAAAAAATGTAAATTAATTTTGCCCCCCTCTAATTATAATCAAGTTAGCCGTGGCTAGGAATGATTTGCATAAGTGCAAAATAAAACAAATTACTAATTCATGACGATGACGTGCACTTAGGATGAATATCAGCAGAGCTTTCATCATTTCGTCAAAAAGCTGCGCTTTGTTCCTGGACGCCGGGTCCGATTACGTCGAGGTTTTCGCAAGAAGCGTGAATTAAATTAGCATTGTTAAACATTTCTTTCATGCATACATTAAAAGCTCCAGAGAAAGTAATTTAGTTTTTGTCCTGCTTTATGCCCGTTCATACCTATGGGGCGTATATTAAACGGATTTCGAGGTGCGCATCGCGAGGATATAGAGGTCTACATTATGCGTGCACAAAGCGCCGCCTCCGCCTCGTGTATATCTCTATAGTTCTTTCGGAAAGTGTTAAGGGGCGCGGCGGTTCGTTGTGGTCGCAGGACGAAGGACGTTTGCACGAACCTGCGTTTTTCCTCGGGGCCCCTTTATATTTAAGCAAAGTTATGCTTTTCTATCGTTGCATGATAAAACCGTCAGGTGTTTCATTCCCGGCCGCTCCTTTCACGCCGCCTACTTTCCCTGGCGAAAGAAGATTTCCTGGAAATATTTAAGAAGAGGAAAGTGTTTTGTTGCTTCGGCTGAGAGGCGTTCGTGCAAAACGTCGCAGGTTGTGATACCGAATACGCCGTGCGCGCTAATTCCCACGTTCCCTGAGGCTTTATGCCACGATGCGTTTTTTCATATTGCTTGGGAGAGGGGGGAGGAAAGAAGGAGGTAGCTGCAAAACGTTTTTTTAATGTACCGCCGAGCGACATCGTGATGGTCATTGGGGCGCGCGCCATTCGTACCGAAGTGAACTAAAGTTGGTGCAAACGTTATTCGGAAGCTAATTTACCAAATGGACTGCGCCCAGCGCAACCTCCAGTCTTGCTATTGCCCAGCGGTACATTGCGCGGGGTGTAAATTTGCGCGCCGGAGGTACTGGCATTCCTCTTCCGCTATAAATAATCGAATAACGAGGTGACGTTAGTGGCGCATTTGAATTTGTCTATGGCTGTAGGATCCTCCGCGGACTTTGCTCTCGGTCCCGCAACGACATTGCGATTCAAATTTTACGCCCGACCAACAGGGCGACCATAAAGGCGCCCGCTCGGCTGCTCCAACGAACAATGTGTAGATTGTAGATGACCCATCGGTTGCCGCCCCGCGCCGCGCCGCCTTCGCTATAATCCGCTCGGCGTGCCGTGCAAACAGACGCTCGCCCAACGCGACATCAACGGCAAGTCAAACGGGGTGGGGCAGGACGCACGGCGGCGGCAAGCGAGAGGCGCTAATCCGCTCGCCAACTTTATGCAACTACTACTCGAACGCGCTGAAACACTAGCCGAAGCGCCGTCAGCACGTCGGCCGGCAGCGCACCCGCCCTGGAAAACTTGCAGTGTGGAAACTCGACGAAGATTAAATTTCCTAACGTGCGAGGGGCCTACTTAATGACACCAGATAACACCTCACCCCTCCCGCGACGAATCCGTAAATTAACACTTAATTTATTATCAAAACTTCTGTATCGGTGCAGCGTCGGCCGAGCGTGCGAGGCAAGCTGGAACTAGGTCCTAATTGCAATAAATAAAAATCATTGTTGGCGCGCCGGCGACGTTAATTTTTCAATTTGAAAAACGCGGCGCGAGCTTAATTAATTCCACGATAAACGTTTTTAATGCTCCACAAATTACGCCGACGTCGCGTCGTGGATATATCACGGTGGCGGGCGCGAAATGTGCAACGTTGCAATCCTTTCTTTAGTTTACGTCCCTGCGGGATGTCGGATAAACCGCCACTAAAAATGCTAAAAAAATGGTGATAAATGTCATAGTGCGGTTTTGTCACCGCAAGAAAAATCAGTCGACAAACGTACGAAAACAAAAGCAAGCGATGCTGCATATGTTTGACATTGCCTTCGTAAATGAATTTCATGTTTTCATATCAATAAACGCCCTATGTTGCGACTATTACGACTTTGGAACGTAAACGTTTGGAATTTTGTTGCCATAACATGTGCATTCTGTCGCGTGAGACAAACGCTCCCAGAACAGCCGACGGCTTCTTGTTGCGAGATGATTTAAAGTCAATTAACTCTTTAAACGTCTATTAAACCACGAAGCGGAGTACAAATGTAAACATTAATAAATAATATCGCCAACCGCGGTGCTTTTGCTCGCAACTAGAACCGACGCTGTTTTTTTCAGCGTTTGCAGTCAGTCGACCGTATTGCAGGAGAAAAAAATAACGAAAAACGCAGCGCATTCGCAAAGCACGTACTGCAACTAACACACCGTAAAATCATACAAAACTTTGCCTAAATTTACAAAACTTGATAAAACTCTCTTTAAATTACTTTGCCAAAGTCTTAAAAATTAAATCTAGATTCACAACTTGTTTATTTTGCCGCTGCATTTTATAAAAGCAATAGGAATATGGCAGAATTCCGATTTATCGAACCCATGCCAAAAGGTATTTTTAATGAACATAAAAAAATGTTCTTAGTCCATTCCCTTTGCTAAAATCACGCAAGGTGGAATATGCGCATGCAGCATGAATGTTTAATTGAACGGAAGCGGATTTTATTTTTTTATGGTGTCGCATTGAACCCTCGAAAATACATCGCACGTCTCGTTCGCGCCATTTTACGCTGCCATCGTTTGCAGCTTGGTACATTGTAGAGTTTGTACGTTTTACGGTCTTCTGGCATTGTTAAAACAATAGTTGCGTCGGATGGCAGTAAAAGTGTCATGTTAGGCAAATATAATCTCGTTCGTTCGTGCGGCGCTGAGCTCAAGCTCACCTAATGATTCCGGTGTGCAAATAATAAACGAATAGGAAGCATTCGAATGTGCTCGTCGTGCATTTGCGCCGCGTGCAGATAGGAGGTTGAAACAAAAGAGCGTGCGGTGCAGCACAACGTCAGAAAGCATATATTCAGTCAGTATCGACGAGAAAGCAAATCGACCACCGGACCACCAACCCGCACGAGCATAGATTTCAAGCGAATGTTTGGAACGCGCGGAATCGGGTCGTTTTGAACATGGTCACATTGCGCGATTTGATTATTGCGCCAAGAAAATAAGGTCGAATGTAATGAGCCGTAAGATCTACCCTTTCGGCGTGCGCATGAGGTTTATGACCCCGCAATCATGCAAGCATCGTTTTTGCGCAAAAATTGTAATAATAAACCAAAATAATAATCTGGATGAAGGGCGGGCCAAGTCCGGAGGCACACACGCTCCAAATTCGGCCTGCGAGTCACTCGCCAAGATTTACGAGGCGTTCAACTCGACGCGACGCGTCCTGCATGCTAATGTGGCGCGACGCCGCCGCCGCCGCCGCCGCCTGGGGAGAACCGCAAAAGTCGCCGGCTGCTCCGGGAAAAGCGTCGCAGATTGGATTTTTCAATACAGCCGGTGCATTAATTTTTATTATGTACATGCGGCAAAAAATGGTAGCCCCTCAAATTCCCCCGGCTAAGAAAAAAATGATCGCGAATGCCAGGGAATAATTCATAGCTGCACGCAGCCCGCGGAAAATGGGAAAAAATTAACCGCCTCGGATGAATTCCGAGGGCGTTGTGCGGTGGCTCGCAGTGTAAATATTTAAGCGATAACGTCAATGCGCGTAAGTAGAATGGATCGCTGAAAACGAGGAGACTGTGTGCGCTCGCCGGCCGCAATGCGCACGAAATTAATATTTATCATCATCGCGGGCGTGCATGGCCGATATTGCATCGATATCTATTCCGTTCGAATGCCGATGAAGGCACGTAAGGGAATACGAAAGCGACTCAGCTGTACGAATATGCATACAGGTGCTGTGCTAGCTGGCGATCGCGTGAATAGGACGAGCACGTTATAATGGCGGCGCTGGCAGCAGTATCGGAATCTGAGCGCGTTCTCCTCGACGCGCTGAAAAATTGCCGATACTTCATCACCTTTTGTTAATGCAGCGCATAGAGTCCATCGCATATCCATCCAATTACCGATATTGCGGAATAATAACGACGTCAGATCACAATGCCACCCAAATGAGTGATGGATTTATGCGGCGGGCATGTTGAGTCTGCTGTAGTACATTCGCAGCGACGAAGAGCGCAGTGTTTTTATGCGCCCGAAAGCGATGCTGCCGGATTCAATGCGAAATCATCAAATCACTCTTGTAACATTTGTTTGGCTGTCAGATCGAGAAAAAAAACCGCCAGCAGACCGCACCGATTGCGATTCATAATCGAAAGCGTGTACGTTCGTTCAGCGGCTAACTGCCAGCGACCAGCAGCCAGCAGCATTCGCTTCAGCTTCAGATTGCTTTTTGAACGATTTTACTGCTGCGGCTACTGGTGATGGCGGCAGTGCCTTTGGCAAGCCCGCCGCCGCGCCGCGCCGCCTGCCGACTGCAGCACTACTTCTCGAGTGCATGGACAACACATAAATTACGAAATTCGGTTTTAATTTAAAACTTCCACAACGCGTCAGCCCGGCTGTGCCATCCAATCCCATTCTTTGACGCAAATGTGATTCGTCGAGCGGCGGCGAGCGCAAAAAATAGAGTATTTGCATTAGAAAACAGCTAAATCTCTATTTTCTCTCGGGGCGCCATTCGCGCGTCCAATTCGCGCTGGTAGTGAGGGATCTTTGACCCAGAAAATGGAGAAAAAGCGGACGAGCTTGATACCGAATGCGGCACGGCGTCGTAGCGTCTGCCGACTTACTTAGGATCGAATTAAATGATTGCGCAGTGAAGCAGTTTTCCCAGACGCTGTCGTGACTGATTTCGCACCTCCTTTCACTGGTGCAAATTAAAAACCATTATAACTGAAACTGGAGTGCGTTCGGTCCTAAGTGAAATTAATCGCGACAGCCGTGGATATTATTTTAACGCCATAAATCTTGATTATTTACATTGCCCAAGAAGCAGGACACCGCAGAAGTGTTCTTATTTGTTGTATTGATATTAATGACCACTGCACTGGGCACAAACAAGATTATTCAAATCCAGCGCGCGTTCCAGATTGAAACATTGTGCGCGTGTGCTGGATCAACGGCGACAATAAAACTTTGCGTTACGAATGTAACGAAAAAAACAAAGTTTTTCATATTCGCTTTTGCCAACCGCCCCAGCCTTTTAACCACCCCTAGCGGAAGAAACACGAGGGGCGAAGTAACGCTGGCCATTTCACACATGTTCGTCGAAAATCCGTCTGGACGTTTGTCCGGATCACTTAGGATTGTCTTAAAGTTTGCAAACAATCTTGACGTCCTCGCGCAGTGCATGAAATGTGCGCCCTCGGAGCGACGGGGCGTTTATTGCGTTAGAGCAGTAGCAAAAAGAAGGGCAGGCACATCGCGACGAGGCGGCAGCTGGCGCCAGAGGATGCATATCACACATTGCGCACTCGCATAAAAAATCTTTGCACGACATAGATTTCGTCCGCGGCAAAACAACAAAAACGATCGCCGACGATAACAAAACAAAAGCGTGTGCACGCACTCGCTCTTGTGTGACGGGGCGCAACAACCTTCGGGCGTCGAAACAAAGCAGCCGCAATTAAAATGAAGGAAAAGTAAAACTTCAGATTAAAAGTTTGCGCGCGCATAATGCCATAATGCAAAACGCTGGTCACAGTCACGCCTGAGCTTTGCGCGCCGAAAAGTTTTGTAGTGGCAATTTACAAGCGCGCATTATGTGTTTATACAAGTGCAGTTAAATAATTGCGCGCGCAAAGCCACGGAAGTATTAAATTATTCGCCCCGCGCGAAGAACGTGTGGTGTGGCGCCCCCACGCGTCGTTTGCTCAGTGTCGTTTAGTATCAAAATTTTAAGTGCGAATTATAAGTTGGGCGCATGCGATGCACGTGTGAGCATGTTACGATCTCGCTTATCGCCAACTGGTGTGCAACAAAAACGCAAAACGCTACCCGCAAGATGCTATCCTTTTATAAGCCATAAAATCCACTGCGCCAAATGGAAAGGTAGTAAATATGCGGCGGGAATAAAACGCGAACCAATTTAATGTCGTTCTAACTAAGTTAATTCGCGTCGCTTTATTAGTTTTAAAAGTGCGCGCACATAAATTGCCATCGAGGGTAACTGCACGACAGTTATAATTAAATTTTGCTTAATTACCGCATTAAATTACAACCCGCGTTGGCCGGTATAAATATTCCAATTAGAAAGTGCAATCGAAACAAAAAGTAGTAAAGTGTGCGAACAAATGCCGCAACCGAGTGATCGGTTTTGTATACATTTTATGCGGAAAACAAACATTGAGTCTTTTCGGGAGCAGCTACGAAACGCAATTTGTCATCCTCGCGTTGCGAATAAAAATATTGGTGCAGGTCGCGTTTTAATAAATATCGACGCAAATTTCCGCGTCATGCAAATACAAAGTAAGCGCAATCGTCGATTGGTGTGCAGCCGTGAATCAATATACGCTGTGTGCGTTCGCCTGATTGCCAATAGAGCAATTCGAATTTCTACACAACGAGGCGCAGTAATATTGATAAATGGACGCGCAACGTAAAATTGGCCCGTTTGTTATTATTTCGATATTGGATAATATGGGCGCGACATAAGCGACATAATTTAACCTCAGCCGTAACGAACGTCAGGAGATCGGATCTGCATATGAATTCTACCGATAAACAATTTCCAGTTCCAAATTGAAAAGCCGAATAAATTTAATTGTCAATTCTAAATTCGAATAGATATTCGCGCGGCGCATATATAAATTTGCCGATCTGTCCGGATCGGAATAGCAATCACAAATTGCGATTTTGTCTTGTCGCAGTTTTGTTGCTGGCATGCGGCGTCGACGACGGAGTAGAACAACATTTATTTTCCGCTTAATCCGCTTCTCTCAACGAGCACTAAAGACAGGATGCAGTGTATTAACGGCGGCGCAGAGGCGACGCATTAGCCAAAGCTACACACATACTCTAAGGACAACTAACTTCGTACTTCGCGCAATCGTACTTATAGCACTTCGGACAAAAAGCCGCGCGACTAATGCACCGTTTAGAATTGCAACCGACAGAGGCGTACTAATCATCTCAAAATTGAGCAATTTTTTCGCATCGCCTTCAATTAATTTGGATGCCGCAAGTGTTGCAAGAAGTGAAATATTTGCGCGGGCTTAGATGTGATGTAATTAAATTCCACCCTGGATGCTAGGTGCAACTCCCCGAAGTCGGATTGCAATTTAGATCGTGTTTTATGCGCGCGCTGACGACGTGCGTGCGCAATAAGCGATCTTGCGCTGGGCGCCCGCGCGGATCCTTCTCTCGGGTACGCAGTCAGCAGTAGATGTTTATGTTAATACAAGCATTCGCCGTAATTTACAACAGTCGCCGCGCGGCAGACAACGCGCAGACAGCGCGCGGCGGAACGCTGATAGAATTGTAGGTAGTAAACCGGGCACTGCGCGGATAAAACGATAAAGAATAAGACTGTGCTTTAATACGCTGCAATTACACCGGTACGTTTCGCCCATTATCGTCCGCGGCGCGGTTTGAATTAATGAAGCGCTCGAAATATCCGTGACATGGACGCCCCAGTCACGACGCACTGTATACATACTTGCCGCATGTGCGCGGCTCCTCGCGGTAGAAGAGAAACATTCGTTTAGCCGTTGATTAATCTAAAACTGCTGCAACGTCTATAAGTTATGCGCGCCTGTTAGCTGTTCGCGGCGTGTTCGCTTGCGCGTGAATTTTAATAAATGTGTTTTGTTTATCCGCGCTGCTTGCTTATCCTGTCAACGCAAAGCGAATAGATATAAATAATGCCTTTCAACTCATCATCTTTCAAACTCCAGTAATAAGTCATGGGCGTTTAAACAATACAACCGTGTCGCCACAATTTGAGTCGCCAGTCGCCAACTTTGAACAAATTATTTCATTCAAAAGCTTTAACATTCGTTATGAGGTGGACTACTAAAGTTGGTTCCTCAGCTTCTTCTATGCCGATTTCTGGCAAACTGGTATGGACAAACTGATCGAACGGTGACTTGATTGAATTGTTGCTTTATTTTATGACAGCAAACAGACAAACTTTCAATAAAGACAAACGCTCATTAGATACATTTTCTCCTTTCTATTTATTGTAGAAGCACAAAACAATGTGATCGGAACGACAATGAGTAATTACTCAATCCAATCCTTTAAAAGCGTTTGTAATGCAGCGACCAAGAATCAGCGCCAACTATCTATCTTCAATTGATAGTGTGTCATGATTGGTGTTATTCATTTGTCAGCGCCGACTATCCCTCTTCGATTGATAGTGTATCATGATTTGTGTTATTCATTTGTCCTGCCGAGGTGTCGTCTAGGAGTCGGCGCCTCGGTAGGTCAGTTGCGATCAACGCGGCGTTTACAATAATAATTTATCAACAGTAATACCTTCATTAGTTAAAGTGCCTTTAAAAACACTTCTAAAAATGTTAGGTAGGTTGTCCGATTTGTTTAGAGCTAGACAAATATTCGAAACTCTCCTAAATATAGAGTAATATAATGACAAGCACATAACTTCAACCCCAATTTTTGAATGTTTTTAGAGAATTATTTTGGTTCGTGTATCCAAGAATGAAGACCCTGCTTTGTGGAGTGTAAGGAGGGACATTTTAAAATTCGAGTGAAATGACTATTTTTAATAAAAATGCATTAGGTTTTTAAGCGACTTTCACTATAAATAACCATCAAAAACCGCCACCTGCTTGATGGCCCAAAGTGCGTAAACCAAACACAATTTCCGGCTTAATGGAATAATTTCGTAGCGCGAAGACAGAGCTGATGCTGATGAAACTGCGAGCATGCATAGAGCTCAACTCGTCCGTAACGATGAATAAAGTCGCGCGAAACGATAAGCAGCGCCGGTGGTCGTAACGAATAGAATTTTCCGGATATTTTGCCAATTATTTTAAATAAAATTCTCGCTCGCGAAAGACGGCGTGGCGGTTTTATTCCCGCTCGGTTTTGCCGCTTTTTACCTAGCCTTAGAGCGGCATAAATAAAGTTTTAATGGTCCGTTTATTCTTGCGAATAATGGAATAGAGTACACGTGCGTTACGCGGCGACGGATGATGACGAGGACGTAACCGAAAAGGGTGGCTGCCGAAACCTAGTTACCGGAGATTGAATGCGGAACCGTGATTGGCAGGGGAACTGTCAGGCTTTATCGCGATCGGCGGCCTTTTATTATGCGCCAGACTGCAAAATATTGATTTTGCATATGAATATACCCAGAGCGAGATTTCAAGAAGTCGGCGGCGCGCACACCCCTCGCGTTCTATCGCGCACGCCGCCCCGGCACGCCGCCAGCGGGTGATAATCCCACAAGCACTCCCGACGCCCACCGTCGGCTTACCAGAAGCCTTGTTATCCGTGGTGAGAATTATAGCCGTGGCGGAAACAAAAACAAAAATACGCGCGCGAAAAAAAGGGAACGTCTGCGGGAAGGAGGAGGTTACTGGGCGAGCCGTGGGATGGGATAGGGGAAACGCGCGAGGACATGCCATAAACTACACGCTGGGCGATATCGGGGCTCGCTGCTGAACCGATGACCGCTTTAACAGGTTGTGCTGGTTTTTGGAGGGTTACGAACGTATTCCCAGTTCAAGCTGCCAGGGACAGCGATAGCGATAAGCCATTGAATACAAGTGCCGCGGCGAGCGACAGCATCGACGTCAGGATATTCCCATTGATGATTTTGGTCCTCGACATATCCAACGCAATATGACGACGTCAAAGCCAGATGACGTTCATAGTTCCAAGATCTCAGGCGTACGCACCTCGCCAAAACGCCTGCAGGTCCTGAATTTAAAAAAAAAGTAATTCTTAAGCGGCGAGGACGACGACTGCCTGGCTACAAAAGCATTTGCCGTACCTATTTTTAAAAGAATTTTGATTAAAGCAAGGCCATAGAATCGCAGCAGAAGTTAATTTGATTTCACGCGAGTGCTCAAAGGGTAGTGCCGGGGTAGCTGATTGCATTTCAAAAGTCGGACTCGTGACGCCAGAAGCCCGCACCCTCCTTAAGCCGCCTTGGCGACGCACATAAATCGCGCGCGTCTGTTTGATCTGACGTCACCGGTTGCTGATTACACGCTCGGTTGCGCTCGACTTTATTAAGTGACACGTCAGCTCGCCGTCGCCGGCGCCGGCCAAGCGTGCGTGTGTGCGCGTATGGAAACCGCCCCATTTGTTGAAACAATTATAAAAACCGCTACCCGGTCCGAGCGCGCGGCACCCCGGCGCATTCAGATTAAAAGCTTATATTTTAATGCCAAGGGACCAAATTAAACAAACCGAAATTACGCTCGTAAATCAAACGAGAAATAAAAACACGTTCGAGTGTAAATAATTCCGTATAGGTCCGAAGGGCGCTTTAATTAGCCGGCGGATTGCGGCAAACCAAACGTCGAATTTGGTTTATCTGCGCTAATAATCAGCGCGAATGTTTGCGTTTTGCGCAACGGCCGCAAGTGAATGCAAACAATGCGCGCCAAAAGTTGCCCGTCTTTCCTGTCGCCGGCGGGATCTTAGCTCCAACTTATATTAATGCATTCAGGGAGGCCCGCCGAGGAAACGAAACTATGTCGAATCCGACTGCGGGCCGCCTCCGATAACTTTGCGTCGGTCTATGGGGCTTTGGGGCTGGGCCGACGTACATGTAACGCCCGAAATTAGAACATGCAGGATCGGCCGCCAGCCGATTGCTCCGCCAGCTCCTGGAGAGCAAATCTCCGGTCGGCGGAGCCGCGCACCGGAATATCTGCATGAATAACACACGGCCGTGTTAGTTGTCTAATTAAACCGCGCGGCGTGCGCCGCTCCGGAGCGCCCTCCGAGTACAACTTCTCGAATTGTCCCGGAATCGACAAATTCATGTCTGGGGTACGTAATTAAATCAATTGCAAATGGGCCTGCTAACACTCATCCCGGCTGCTTAATGCACCCGCACGGCGGCGGAGCGCTTGACAATTAAGTAATTCACGATTTCCAGCTCAACAGCTACATAAATAACGTGCATTCGACGCTTAAATTAAACATATGTGCAGATGTCACAATAAAACGTTCTCGAGTGCATCGGGCTTATATTTCGGGACGCGCTGCACTGCATCGCGCACTGTTATGTGCATTTTTTTTAAATACGCGCATTCGGATGACGTCCCGCTCGAGGGGAACGACGATAACGAAAGCAGGGAGCGTTTGCTCTTCGGCTACTGTTGCGACACGTCGCGGCCCTTTCCTTGCTGGCGGCGAAGTTGGTTGGAGTGAGTTATTGAATTTATTGCACCATGTGTGTCTTTTATTTATTGAAATGTTGTCTGGCATTGTCGTACTCGTCGTCGACGCCAACCGCTGCGCCATTCGCTCGATATTTTTATTTATGCCACTGCGCCTTTTCATCACCAAGTCGCGCAAGCGCCGCCACAAGCGACAGAATTTGCCTATTTGGGCTAAACGTTCCTTGTACTCGCAACCTTGACAAGCACGAAACGAGACGCTCAAGTACGACATCTTCGTACGATTTGCATTCGAGTTCTGAGCTTTACAACTCGTTTTCATACTTTTCGTATATTTTTGTTATATATTTGTTATAGTCGTAGATACAGGCAGTATAATGGGTTAAGATGGTGCGCGCACATTTAAAGATTGCCGTTTTTATTGCGTGCTGTTGTTTTATGTTTTCTCCAACCAATCTCCCCTTTTATGGCTGTTTTCAAAAGTGACAGCTGGCAACTTTGAAACTCGGGGGCTGTCTACGGCCAAAAACCTAATCAAAGCCGCCTCCCAAGAGAGCGCATCATTATAATCGAAACGCGTGCCGCGTAGTGTATTTGTTTGTCAATTAAAACTTTCATTATCGAGCGAATTTCGTGAAACTATTCCGACAAATGACCTTTTCTCATGGACGTAATTGAATAAACAATTTGTTTGTATTTAAGAGCCGAACGTTTCAGCACCTTGCTGGGCGAGCACAACAATAACGTTGATGTAAATAACAGGAAAGCGGTTTCTAAGCGGTGATGTAGGTATGCGGCGCAAATGAATATTAATGAAATAATGGCGTGTTCGTTGCCGCCGTCGCGTCGCGCCTTCTGTGTACGAGTGACGTTTTGTTTGATAAACTGGCTGATAAGGATGCCGGGATCAATTATTTATATTCCCCTCCAAATCATGGCACGCTTTCCTCGGCTGGCGCGCGCCTGCCATTCACCATTCACGGAATTCAACATTACAGCTTCTCGCTCAGCGCGAACAAACAATCGAAACACCGCGCCGCCGCCGCCGCCGCCGCCAGCGACTCGCGCAGCTTGTTTTATAAATTGTCTAATCAGCGTTATCATAATCGCCACATCTAATCGCTGCGCAATCCCCCTCAACGAAACAAACGAAATGCGAACATTGTGCACCGTTTATTAACATTCGACTTTCCGGAGGACGGCTTGTTCTCCAGCAAACGCAAACAATACGAAATTGAGATATGTATTCAATTGTGCCGTGCCATTGTTGCGCGCGCTCCGAACGAAAACGCAAGAACTAAACAATTGCAGGAAACATAAATACGTCGTCGGACGCTCCTTCGTCCGCAATCTGGATTCACGTGGCTTTCGAACATGTAAAAATTTTAGTTAACAAGCGAACGTTTTGTTTATTCTCACGTTGCAAATGGCGTCCGAACGACATGTCGAAACAATGAGGCTTTCCATTGGGCCGATTTTATAGGGCAAGTGGAAAACACATTACGCAACACGACGCGATACACAAATAACACCCCGAATATGACAATACGACTTTCGCGCTGCGAACGTTACGAATTTAACGAGCCCATTGTTATTTCCTACCTACGCCAATATCACATTGTGCGCACGCACGCCATAATTTTCACACAAAATCGCGTTTTTTATTATTTCGCTCGGTGCAGAACGTCGCGTCGCGCGGCGCAATAGTAAGGGGGATGATTTACTGAGACAGATGTATGTACAGATCAATCTATACGCGCAGAGCAGTACGTTACTTCCGCACATTGTGCCGAGCAGCCCTGGCCAGAAATCGTACAATTGATGGATCCTTTGTGCACGTGCGCGACGTTTGACATGCAATGGACGCGCGATGTAAAATCGACGTGCGTCCGACGTAATTACGTCTTGCATCGCATCCGGCGCGCGTTAATCCTTTAATTACGTTTGTTTATCCGCGCGCGTTTCGAGCTGCGGAAGGAAGGCATCCCGAGTGCGGCCATAACAATTGTTATTGTTGCTCGGCGGCGTGCGCAGCGAGTTTACGAACGCGCTAATCGTTTAAGCCGCAATCCGGACACGCCGAAAATTCCGAGCACGTTTACAGTTTCAATGGGCACTCCGATCGGGTGTTGTTTGATTGGTTTACCGCGGTCGTTCGTTAATATTACTTTGGCTTTACCGTTGGTTACAAGTACCGATGATCCTTATTTATTAGAAATAACTTCGACCCGGCGAATTGGCATATGGTTATTAAATTAACTGCTCAATTTCAACTTCGGCCCTTGGCGATAACTCTCCCCAACTTCCGCGAAATTATCCAACAAACAATAAATTCAAAAAAGCTTCGAATTGAATTCCACGCAGTGAAACTTCTGCCTGGGCGTGTACCGCGGCTCGCTGGTGGTAGGAAGTTAGACGCGAACAGGAAACACATGAGCAGTTCAGGTATGTGTGGTCGGTGGAAGTTGTACGCAACGCACGCGCCCAGAACGTGCGATTGTTTTCAGCGAAAACATTTGCATTCGCGCGGCGCGGCGGCGCAACCCGCGCGAGGATCGTAAACTCTTCTCTCCGCAAAATGACGGATTATTTTCTGAAACTGAGAAGTACCTGATGAAAACAAAAAAGTCTCCCCGGCGCCGGCGCTCTCCCAACTTCCGCCGCGTTGCGCTTCGCCTTTCGCCCACCTCCTTGAATCTAATTAGGTTTTATCCGAGCGAAAAGTAACTTTATTAAATTCAACAGCAACGTACTAATATTTTATTATTACTAATATAGATTTTAATTACATTTTACATGGAGTTTTAAGCCATTAACTTGTTAGGCTTTGCTCTGGCAGGAGAGCGATATGAATATAGGCACCTTAACCATAACCATTGTTTTCGGTTTATACAAAATGCTTAGGGCTTCCGAGAAAGCCGAGAAATTTGTTGCAATTTATAAGCGCGACAGGATCTAACATTTTCAATTAAATTTTCTCGTAATTGATGTTAATTGCGGTTAATTGCATTAAAGGATTTATCGATCGGGCGCTTTTATTAATCAGCTGTTCGTTGTTAGATTTACGTCGACTTTGACTTTGACTTTCAGGCATTTCTCACTTTCCGCTTTGTGTTTCACCTGATTGATGTATTAATTATGCACAAGTTTTACCTCATAGCAGTGTAATAGTGGTGCCTTTTGAGTCGTGGAAGATGGCGGATCCAACGGGGTACGGAAATATATCGGATATAAACTTGATATCAAATTGTGTTTATCAGAATAAGAAACGCTAATAAATGCACATGTAAATATGTACCTATTGGAACAACCAAATGTTTGTATAAAACGTTATAGACAATTTAGTAAAGTCAAAAAAATTGTATTTTATGTATTTTAAATAACTACAAATTATTGTAATTTTTGACCAACATATCAAACCCATGCGTTTTAAAAAGATACGTTTTTTGTTTCAGCTCAATTTTGACTGCCATACTTCAATGATATCAAATAGATTATGGTTATCAGAATGCGTCTTTACATTCGGGGCCACAAATTGTTGCTTGCTAAATCGACTGAGTCCTTTGTAATTTTACATGCAATTCATCTATGAGAAAACTACTCATCGGTTACAATATTGATAACCAAACGTCATCAATGTTTTTTTCTGAATAAATATGATTATAAGTTAATACAATTGTTGGCGTTATAAAAGGAATGAGATTCTAAACGGTTTCCTTCCATTCAATTCTATTTCATTCCGTTTGGTTATTGCCCATTAAATTGCGTCTGGAGTAACGCGTGGCGGGCCAACGCCTGTTCAATGTTATCCGCCGACGTTAGGTAACAAAATACGCGCGTTCGCGTGTCGCGATACGAAGGCACGCATGAAAATAAAGTGTCCGTACGCCTAACCCGATATTAAGGGGTGTTGTGCAAGGGCGCATAAACGCTGAGGGCGCGTGGCACATGAATAGCACCAGGTCGCCTAGAATGCGCCGCAAAACCCCGGAAGAGGGATGTCGCTCATCCAGCGTCGCACGTACCCCACACGCGCTGGACGCAATGTGCATCGCGTACAGTTATGACGCGCGCCCGAAGACACCGGTTCGTTTCGTCATTATGATCGCGACAGATGTCTCACACCTACAATTTGATACGACATCAAACGATATCGTAATGAAGGTGGGGCCGTATTGTTGCCGAATTTAAGTGCTAACTCGGAGACCAGCATCCAGGACCAACAGACAAAAGATCAATGTATAGCTTACACGATACTTTTTCTCCCTCCGTCCGAACGAGCTTTTTCGACCGGGATCTTGCAAAATCTCATTCTGACGGCATATTCAAATATTCAGCAGACTGTCGTCAAACGTTGGAACATCTTCTTTGTCGATACATCAGCCGCGCACATGTGCCGAAAAATGTTTTTGCCTTCGCTGCCGCTTGTCGAGACATTGTGTTTCGTTTTCCGCTCTCGTTCCCGTTCCATCCCTAGCACTATTTCGCCGACACGCCAGGATTCGAATCCTTGTGTGCCCGACATGCACAAAAACAATGTTATAACATTCGCCGGTGTCGACGTTCGAGACACGTAAACGAAGCCGGGGAAAATGAAATTGTGCCGGCGTACGCGCGCACATCTATCAAAGCGCAAACAAACGTCGTCCATTTTAGTTAGGGTTTTTGTTAATCTCGTCCGGTGTGTAAATACTTAACACAATAAAGTGTCGCAACGTGGCGCGTTGCGGGGCACACTTTATTCGCGTTATTATATTTTAGATTATTATATTATAATAAATTGTATGATACAAACGAAGGGTAAGTCTGCACTGGGGTTGAAATGGTAGAAATTGTCGCGTCCGACAAGCATTTTCATACAAATAAGCTCCGGCTGGTTGAAATGCGGAACGTTCCTATTTATTGTTGTGTGTTTCAGGACAACGCAGTTTATTTGAAGATTATACTAATCTCTACAATTTAGATTGCACGAACCGTACAATAACATTATCTTTTTGCTATTGTCGAATACTGTTAATTTAATTAATTTCAAAACTGATCATTGTGTCCTTATTGATTTTTCCATGTGGTAATTACATTAATAAATTGCATGAATAAATTACCGCCGCACTAAATCGTTTAATTTCCCGAACAATAATTAATATTGTTTAAATCAATTTTTTTACATTTGCATTTTAATATAGTATTTTTTTATATTTGTTTCACATTTTACAAACAGGTACAATTGTAATGGGTTGAGTAATATGTAATGAGCGTTTTACCCATAATTTATCTATGTATGTATTCTCCAATATTGATAACAATTACCTGTCATCGTTTGACCAGTTTGTAGATGTCTCTTTGCCAGAAATCAGCTGGCCTAGATTTGAAAAAGTGGTGGCGCCAATTTTGAAGGTTTTCTTCGTTGTTGAAAATTATGAATGTTAACAAATAAAGACAACAAAGTTATAGAGAAACAAGTTTGCTTTTGAATTGTACAGTACACTTGTTTCAAATGTTATGTAAATCGTGGCGAGATAGGTGTATACTTAAAACGCTCATAACTTATTACTCATCTCAATTCACATATTCTATTTAAAAATATAAATTAATTTTAGCAATTTTATGTGATTTTGGAGACTAACAACCGATTAAAATATGCAACAAAATTTTATTTTTAAAATACTATTAAATGGAGAATTTTCTTGCCAACGAATTAAAAGAAGAATATTTATGTTGTTGATCCTTTTGTTGATCCAATCGGTTCGCTGTTGCTTGATCAAAAACTGATAAATGCTTTGCTAATTAAAACAACTTGAATTTCGCTGTGGAACGCTATGAAATTCGGATTTAATTTTGCTTTCCAAAATTTAAATTCTAAATATAAATTCTTATAACACACTTTATGGAAGTAATCTATGGTGTCACACAACTGGCAATTTTAAGTTCGCAATGAGCACTTGAAATCAGCAAATACTTTCTACCTGGAAATTTATTGAAAACTCATAAAGAAATTGATTAAGTATGTCACAACGCAGTGTGTATTAGTATAATTGGCAGAAAATTATCACTCGTACGGTAAATTCAATTAAGCTTAATAGAATCTGCATATTTAAACCAGATTAGAAAACTGGAAAATTAGACAAAAATTATAATCAAGTATACGCTTTACAGCTAATAATAAATATTGCACATTATCTAGTCACGCATATCATTAGGCTACTGCGAGCGTGTTACAACAAGCTACAATATAAATGTTAATCGTAAATATTAAAACTTATGTCATAATTCGCTGCATATTAACGCGGGCTCGTACACCATTAACGCTTATTTTCAACTCCTAGTTACAGTACTTGTAGTAGTTTACGTTCTTGGAACGGCGATGGCAAGACTTGTGAAATTGTTTCACTTTTTCATGGCGTGCCAGAGACTAATCCTTTGGCCAAACGCGACGTACAGTTTCTTTTTATTTATAAAAGCGCGTATCTAAATGGCGTTATTAAAAGCCATATTTACGAGAATTGCCGCCGCGCAAAGTGCACCATACGATGGCGTGCTTGTGACCGGCTAAATGGGTCTTGGTCATCAACGTTCAGAGTCTGCGGGATTTAATTAACCAACAAATTAAAGATTAACATTTGCGACGATTATGCGAGGTTTTCGGTGGCTTTAGGTGAAGAAACTGGACGCCGCATCGATATTTACGTTATTCGGTATGTAATCGTAAAAGCGCGAGACGCACTTTTCGTTGCGTGGCGTCTCTTATTGCGGGTTAACAACACCTGCCTTTCACTAATAACAAGGCACCGTCGAAATGCGCTCCGCTCGATTCGTCGGCGCAGTCTCCACGCCGAGAACCCTATCATTAATATCAAATTGTATTTTTTAATAACTATATTAAAGGTGCATTTTTCGACGTTTCGCCCGCTCCAGTGAGAGCGAGCGTAAGAAGTCGTATCGCGCTCTTCGTCGAATTTTCCTCTCGCCGAAGTTTCGGCGTGGCAGACGAGCGCAGAAAGCGTCGCGCCGCTCGCGCGCTCACCACGCAATGGCCCTCGGGGGTATATTTTATAAGACCTTGTTAGTACAGCTGCTTTAATGGCTTCATAAGAACGACGCGCGGCGACCGCACGAAAACAAGCGCTGGATAAAAACGCAGCGCCGATAGTTAAGGCACCTCTTCGCGGCGCGTCGGTGTTGTAATAGTAATAACGCGCCGGCAAATTATACAGACGCGATGCCGACGATTTGTTTTGTCCCTTCCTAACCGCCAATCCGTGTCCCCGCAATTACGATGCCGAGCGTTGGAGCTAGGTGTCTGGACAGCACCTCACGTCAAGGCACCCAAAATTTTCACTTTTTTTTCTAATATCCGTTACGAATTTAAATTACATAAGCTTTCGGAGCGACAAAACGCATCGCATATTGTTAATTTGTGACACGTATTATGAGTCTTTATAACCGGAGACAAACAGTGGGTCACGGTAGCAAGTAGCTGGCACATATTCGAGCAATCTGAGAGCATGCAAGTACGCAAGTACGCTACGCGCGAACTAATATCATGTTTCGTTGTCTTCTAAATTTGATTACTTGCACATCGCATGGTATTGTTGTTTCAAACCAAGGCAGTTGTTACAAGACTAGTTAACTTTTAATCTGTATTGAAATGAAAATTTAATTTTAATTAGAATAGTATTAATTTAATATTTGAAGTAAACATTCAATTATTAGCAAAGTTTTTCAACTATTTCGAATAATCATAAAATATTTAAAGTAAACTATCTTGCTGAACTATTTATTGCTCAAAATAAAATAAAATATTTTTTGTTTACAACAACATATTACCATTATCAATTTCTTAAAAAATGTTAAATCTCTAAACAATATTACAAACACATTCTGAAGAGATATTGCACTATCCGAAAATTGAAAATATTGGAAATTATATGTCAAACAAATTTTTATACTTTTAGCAATTTAATGCGCGCACTTGGCCCACTGTGCCACACGTCGTGTAAAAACCTCTCGCATTCGTCGTGAAAGCATTTCTATTCGGCAGTCCAAGAAGAATTGGAACAGCGCCAAAAAGTTTCGACAAAAATCAGCGCACAAACGCTTATACGATTTCTTCGCTTCTTTTACCTCTTTCAGCTCGGAAGACGGAGAAATTGAAGTGGAAGCCATTGCTATTATATTCATACAACTTTTATATATATTTTTTTACTGTTCCTCGCACAACCAAACCGACTCTTGTTAATTAATTTTTGGTTAAATTAAAGTTGTGTTCGGAGCGAATCAACTTGGCGCTTTCCTTGCGCCGGCGGTGGAGTAGTCGAACGAGCATAGGTTTTTGTTTGCTAGATTCTTTATGCGCGCATAAAGTTGGACGCAAAGTTTGGGCTGCCAGTGCCACGACCACATGACTCGTTAGCTAATGTCCGAACGTAACGAGGTCGGCAAATGACTATCGGAATAGAGAATAAGGTCTGCTCGTCCGGGCGGAAAATACGAGCAAAGCAAGAACTTAACCCCTCACGGCGTCACATGAACGCGCCTGCCGTATCGACTATTGCTCGCCATCACCAGACAGATACTCGAATAAAGTCGACAAACTCGCCGCGCTCAGCCGGCATAAAAATAAATAAAACATAACACGCCAGAGCGGAATTGTTGTTGCGCCAGGCGTTCTAGTTCCGCACGGTCGCGCCGCTTGTTTTTCCGGCAAGTTTTCGTCTGTTTGCGCCGCCTAACCGGTCAGTTTGGGAGTTTTCAGCGTCGACGTGTTAGGAAAAACGAACGCCGAGCGCGAGCGACTAGTAAATTGGTGGTATTTACATTTCGGAAGGACTTTGCGCTCGCTCACAGCGCTCGGTCGTGATCTGACAATACAAACACGGATAGTGTTATCAGTTCAAATAACAATTAACGGTAATAACGCCGAATGTTCGCCCAGACTTAATGAATCACATGTGTTGGGAGGCGATAAAAACGGAATGCAAAAACAGACCAAGCCGTGATAACAATTTCATGTCTCGCTAAACAAAAGTATCACGTTTCGGAGTTGCCGATTGCTGAAGGCTTACAGCGAATGTGTTTTAATTAAATAACACTCAATGGTACGATAGTTTGTAGTTTGGCAACACCGGAAATACATAGTCGGTAGCTTAAGCCTAAATTGTATTCAACACGCTGGTAAAACTCGAAAGTTTGCCGCATTTCCCATCGACAGCGACGATTAGACGGAAATGTGTTTGTCGTGTAGCAAATGGAATTTACAGCGTTTTCCTTTTAATGCCATCGTGTCACTCTTTCCCGACCGATAACACGTTATACTCCTAGTACGAAGTGCGATTCTATAATTGCCTACGTCTACTGATATTAAATTGAGAAATTGTTTTACCTTGACTTAACCTGGAACCTAGAGAATCTACGAGAACTTGCGACACTTCTTAGCGCTTGCGATTTTTCGACCGCGAACGTGTCTCACATTATACAACAATAGTTTATGTCAGTTTGTGACGATTTTTCGGTTAGCGTGGCACGAACAGTCAGTCGGCAGGTGACCGCTCGACTCGGATATGTTCTATGACATTGATGAAAGCGTTCGTGGGTGGCGCACGTGAACTCGCACGTCGTGCACACTCGTCGTCGACGTCGGCGTCGTGCTGCGATGCAGAGCGAAGTGGATAAAGCGCCGCACGCCAACGAACTGCCGGTTACAACGCCGGGCCCCGTGGACGTTCGCGGCGGCGGCGGCGCCGCGACGCACGCGCTCCGACAACATCGCCCGCCGCCGCCGCCGGCGCCGTCGCTTCGCCTTATCGGCTTCACACCGCGCGCGGCATCGCGATAAGCGGCCACGCGAACCGATATACCTATCGTGCTTAATTGCCGATGAATAAGAAGCTTTATGAGTAATTCGTTTTTTATTGACGACGATTTATTTCGTGAATGCCGCTCGTTAATTTTCGGCGCTCGCTCGCGCGCACGCGTTCTATAATGCGTTCGGGGTCATTGAAAATCGCGCCGATTTATGAACTGCGTCATCGTTTAGTTGACTAATTTGTAGACATTTATAAATGCTCGGGTTTCCACCCATATTGGCGACATTTCAAATAATTTAGACTGGTGCTAACAATAAGTTATCAATAAGTAGTTTTCGTAAGTGGTGAAGCATTGAAATAAAAATATCGATGTTAGATGTTTTCGCCATCGGTCAAAAACTATCGATGACAGATTGTCAGATTGGTCTACAAAGGGCCGTACGTAAAGGTGCGAAAGCTTCAGGATCCATACCCTAACGATGCAAATCGATTTCGTTTTCTATTATAGAAATAAGTAACAAAGAATCGATATCGTTACAACCTAGGCAACAGTTTGCTACATTTTACACAATCACAAAAGTTTATGACATCTATAGATCGGTAGTACCAGAAAAACATCCCAACGTAAATAATGCTGTTTTAACATCGTTTTTTGTCCAATATCTATGTTCTCAAAACACCCATGTTGATGTCTCACCATTAGTTTTTATGTGAAAGATTTACATGTAACATTATGCGCACCAGCATAAAACTCACTAATAAATGCACAGTTTGAA
The DNA here is from genome assembly GCA_027574965.2 of Ecitophya simulans. Taxonomy (NCBI): domain Eukaryota; kingdom Metazoa; phylum Arthropoda; class Insecta; order Coleoptera; family Staphylinidae; genus Ecitophya; species Ecitophya simulans. The sequence continues at coordinate 96,018 of JAODGE020020511.1, forward strand.
CACTAGTCAAAAGGCAATTAAAAATCAAATATTACTTGCATGACGCATTTTTTGCATAACCTGTTTACAAAGATTTTACCACATCCGTATACCCGGATTATATTAAATTGAGCTTAACACTAGTCGAAGCATAGTTAAATCTATTCTTCTATCTATCTTTACTTTGGCCACAAAATATTTGCATAATTTGTTATTTTGGTATCGGTAATTTTATTGCTAATTTAACAACGGTTGATTTTAGAAGAAAATTAATATATTTTTGGCACTTCTGGAGATAAACAATGAATAATTATATTTTCACTTATTGTTAGCCTATATTTACATTCCGACCGGGAGTAATAACCTCAGAACGGATTGAAACGGAATCGCGGCAATTTAATTCCGCCGGAGGGGTAACAGCGTTCCGCGTTTAGACAAATAATGTTCAAGATGGAAATTGTAGATTTGCCCGAGCTGATTCACTCATCCTGCGCCTCCGCACACTTTCCGTGCGTGCCGTACGTCAGGATAATGATTCGATAACAATGCGCCTCAAAAGACTCGAGTTCCATAATCCGCTGACAACACGCGGCGCCGTCAGTCTGCGAGCGCAAAGTTTTCGACAAAGATGTGTGTATCGGGTGGGTTTCGCACGTACGCGACATAAAGTTTTCACCGGGACTATTTTATCTCGCACACGTCCCACATTCGACACGAGTGCACCGACAAAGTAAGCGTGTGCATGCGCAGGTTTTTTAAATTGCGGATTTCTTGATTGAATTTTTCGCCTTTTTTCTGCGCCTCCTTTCAGAAACCGGGCGTTTCGCACGTGGTGCGTCGTTTGTGTACGCAGGAAATTGAATTTGAAGGTTAGGGCTTTCGGGGACGAATTGATACAAAAGATTTTTTTGTGTGTTGGCATACTCGATCGTTGGTATGCATTAAATTTGCCTTCATTCTTGTTGTTCTGCTCGCAGAATATGTTATGATTATTACAGGGAACGTAGCTCGTGGAGCACTGGCGAAGACGTTTTCATGGTAAAAATTATTCGCATACAAATGAAGTGTTTATACGAGCAGCTTAACAACCGAATCCGCCCGGAATCCATGCGAAAGGAGACCGCTGGGAGGTCGAAGAGAATGTGACGACGTTCGAGAAGAGAAAAACACGCAAGTGCCTCATGTTACTTGTGGCGTATGTGTAAAAACGACGCAGGGATTTCTATTACGTTCTCAACATTTTAATCAGCATAAATTCTATTTTGCTCCCTCGACGCTGTAAAAAATATCCATAATTTTCGCGCCCGGCCGGACTTACGCCCCGACGGGAGCAAGCGCAAGCGTAATCTCTTGCACCGAGTTTATTATTACTCTACGATAGGGGCGGCTAAACGAAAACAAATGGCATTGCAACAGAAAAAGAATATAATACGCGGGGAATTACTTTTCGGGGAAGCGCAACTCGTATTCATCATTCGAAGAAAAAATATGGCGAGGGTCTAAGCGGGCGAGCACCCAACAAGAACAAAGTGAGTTAAGAGCCGAGAACGTATGAACCATAGGCCAACATGCACTCCCGGCAGCAAAGGAGGAGCGCGCAAGTGCCGAAAAAAAGCGTTCAGACAATTACGGAAAAACAAAGTGATTTTTCTATTTGCAACTTTCGGAGTTTTTCATCAACTGACAGCCACGTTGGCGCTCCCCGAACTGTCGGAAACGAACGACAAGAAAAAGCGCTACAACGATTTCCTTTCTTGGCGTATTCCCGTCGTGGCGGCAAAAACGTTGAGGATTACGGCTGAATCTTGAGTGAAAATTCGCCTTTCGCGCGCATAACAAAATAATTACTGGCGTCATAAACAAGGCTCCTCAGTCTCGCGCAGGATAGTTTCCTGCTCATTCAGGGGATTCGCCTGAAAAACACGCTTTGTGCACGCTGTCAAGACGTCTTGCGATGGCGCGTAAAACTCATAAACGTCGGCCGCAAACGACTTCATCAATATGCCGGCATTATGCAGAGCACGGACCCCCGGTGTCCCGGAAGGAAGCCGAGCGGCGGTACACCTATGAAAGCCGTTCGCGCGAAACTCATTCACTCGAGAGCATTAAACGAACACCGCGTCTGCGCGTCTGCAGACGGCAACGTTGATGGTGTGATGATATGTGCGTTACGCCGCCGACAAATGACAGGAGTAAAACGAGTCGAGTGCAATTCAGCAATATAAGCATAATGCTCAATGCGGATGAGGTCCGGAACGTGTACCCGCAGGGGTACCTCAAACGTCTGTGCACCTTACTTTTTCATAAATAACGTACGGTTTGCCATTGCTGATTATAATCATGCACGTCAAACAAATTCGCTTTTTATTGCACTTTATGGCTGCATAATTAATGTATAATTTTAAGCTCCTCTTTAAGCCTTTGGTGATTAATTGCACAGGCAAATAATTTATTTTACCCTAGCGCAGATATGATTGCGACTCTAGGAAAACCGGCAACGCATTAAATACATAATAAAAGTAAAAAAAAAAACCAACGAGGCTGCCGAGATTAATGACATTTTTTACTATGATTTTTATGTTAATTAATTATATTTGCGATTAATTTTGCCTGCCAGTGAAGTTCACGCGTGGCTTGTTGTTAATTAAATGTCAACGCTAACATTTCCTGCAAGTTCGGTTTAATCGACGCGGTGGCTGCGGCATAAACTTCGGTTGGCTGCGTAATTGTTGAAAATCGAATTTTTGAAAATACACCTCACCTGTCGGCCAACTCGACGCGTCATCGATTGTCCGGCGAGCGCGCTGCGCGTATAATTATCTCGACAATTGCATGCAGCGAAAATGGGTAATTGTCGTTAACGAGTGATACGGAATCAACCCCAATAGGCAGCTGATCTAATTATGGGATATCACGATGCACGCGGTTTCCAGGACAGGGTACCGCACATGGGACCGTTGTGTTCGAGTTCTGAATCGTCAATCCTAACATCGCCGCATAGTGGCCCGTGATTTACAAATAGATTTGCAAAGCGCGATAATGATGATGATTATCATGTCCGTCCTTCGAGCTAACAATAAGCAATCTATGAACAGGTCTAACTACGATTTAGTCTGTTACGACGCCGAATCAGACTAGCTTTATAAAATAAACCAAATAAATGTTTATTCCTCGACTATTTTCGATACTCTCTTGTTAATCACACTGATGCCGAGAGTTGAATTGGATTTGGTGTGTAATTTAGCAATTGCGGCTTGCAACAAAGCGGCATAAAGTTGCTTCGTTCGGGAAGAGAACAATTGAAAATAATCGGATTCGTGTGTTGAACTGGTTCTTTTCGTGGGGGGCTTGATAAATTCCCACGCGGCGCAGCAGCGGCGGCGTGTGTTTGCGTTCGCGATTCGCGTGGATCCGCCCGCCGCTGATTGTTTCCGTGAATTTATTTTTTTTCTTGCGTTATTATTTCGCGATTCGGTCACTCCGTGCGTGGCCATTGTGCACCGGCGCTGGCGCGTGCATTGGCTGCGGTCGCTGGAATAAGATAATGACTTTATCTTGTTCGGCGCGTCGGAAAAAGCCGAAAGCTTCAGCGCGCGCTCGCCGGAATTGAGTTGTGCGTTGCGCGATCCGCGTCCGACCGCAAGATGCCAGTGTCACGACCCGATGCACGTCATTTCATAAATTACACACTTTGGCAAATTGTAATTTAAAATCGCAATATGTGGATGACGCGCGCCAGTCGTGCGCAAGTTACGCGGTTGGCGCCCGAGACAAAAATAAGACGCATTTGTTTTTTGCACCGTTACTGAGCGCAAATTGTTTGATGCAGCCGCCAAAGATGCGCGCGGCGCACAAATTTTATTGCCGCAGGTGCGTGGATGCTCAAATTCCGTCGGAAAATGCACGCAATTTGGCGAAACAATACAATCGTTCGGCGAAAATGTAAAATTTCTGCATGTGTATCTCTATTCGACGTTCGTTCGTGGAAACTCGCATCGGAATCAATTTCTTTGGCGCCAGGCCAACGACTAATGGATTTCTGCATTGGAAATTAATTTTGCATCAAAAATTTAAATTGCAAAAAAGCGCGCAATATCGACAAGTTTCTTTCGCCGCGTTTCCATTTCGCGGAAATTCCGGTCAACGTATTACTAATGCATGCTTCCATTAAAAATATGATTAATTAAAAATTTGAGCGTTAAACACAAAATGCACCGCTGCGTTAATGAAACTCGTCTATATTATTTTATTTAGTTCGTCGGACGGGCATTCGACGCGTTGTCGCAAATGCACTTGAATTAATCATGTATTATCGCGTAAACAACTGTTTGGAAAATATTTCGATACATTGTCTCTCCACGCGCAAACTTTACACATAGCTTAGCCGTGGTAAACTAATTTAATTTAATTCAATTGACAAATTTTGCATTGCATATTTATAGGCAAATTAATAATAAATACCTACATTTGGCTGGGATACGACCACAGATTTTTCCTACAAGTGCAAACTAATTGTAAATTGTGACGAAACGTGATCAACATAATGTTAATCATGCATCCAGGCGCACGGTAATTAGCACTAATACAATCATTATTCAACACAATATGTGAATAATTGTCAGCGTTAAATATTATCTATGTAAATCGAAGCGGATTAAACGCGCTCTGAATATTCGAATGGTCGTGATGGTAACGCCGAGCGCCGTGGTTGCGTCTGTTTACTATTTTGTTGTAACTGGGTTGTAAACAATACGCGAACCGGCAAAAGCCGCTACCACCGGTAGGGTTGTGCGGTCATAAATCGCGTTTGCCTTTTGTGCAGAACAAAAATTATTGGCATAGCTGCTGCTTCGTGTGACCGTACGTCTATCGCGCCGGCGAGCTGGTGCTATATTGTACTTCCGATGTTTATTGAATCGTACTCGTATTATGCATGATTTGCTGTTTGCATTTGATTTAATCACGCCCGGTGCGCACGCAATTTCCACATCACCTAACAAGCCAAGGAATTTGATATAATTCTGATCTCTAATGTTTTTGCCCACTTTACCGTGCACGATGTTAATTGGCTTGATTATGACTGCTTTATTGGATGTTCAGACAATTTGTAATATTTATTTGTTAGAGGAAGCAGCTGATGTTAAAACTAGGTCACATTGAATTGGGATATAAATGGGTTAAGTTGGGCTAGATTTTTGCAACGATTTGTTTAACGCAATATTATAAATTTCAAATGTATTTTAAATATAACCAAAATAATTTAAAATTGCAATTTCGAAATATTGAAATGCCGAAAAAAGCAATTTAACGTGACATCATTGAAAAGCGCTAGGAAAGTTTAATTAAATGATATAAAATCATTGCGGCATATTCATCATAGTCGCCCGTTATATCCATTAAACACATTATCAATGTTAAACCTAATGAACCAAACCGTGGCTGAAAAGACCTGTGGTTAACTTTTTATAGAAATCACCTTATTGCTTTTGCTTTTACTTATAAACTTGCTTTTGCTTTTTATATAAACAACGTTTTTTATGAGAAAACTTTAAATATTATGACTTATTAACAATAATTGGTGAAAAATACTATATTTTGAATAAATTAATCCGGGAAGCAATGTATTATAAACATAATTAACTAATTGCTCAACTATGACTAATAACTGTTATACTATTGAATTAGTAATATCCACAAAAAATAAACATCTTTTCCGTCCTATTCCAGTTTATTTTTTCCTCTACAACCTTGTTGGCTACTCAACATTAAATCAACACTAGCTAATTTTATAGCAAAATGACATCGTGCACGGATAGCATGGTGGCAGAAGGTTGTTATAATGGCAAAGAATATATAATTAATTAAATTGTTGTTATATTTGATGATAAAAATTCAAAGTGTTAATAAAAAAAACTTATTACTCTATACTTTCTTCCGGAAAATGTGGTCGATAATACAATAATTTGTTCTATTAAATGTTCTCATCTCAGTTTATTATGAAAAGGCAAAAAATGTGGGTAACGCAACGCTCTTTGTTTATAACTCAACTAAAATTAATCATAATATTGTTATTTTGATAAAAATAAAATAAAATATTTATTGAGTGTCAAGAATTTCAAGTTTATAAACTAAAAAATGTAAAAGTAATCTTGCTTATCTGTCAAGTATTATCTCCATATTCCAATGTAAATAGTTTTAATTTGCAGATTGTCATGCAAAGTTGTCTTGCGATTGAACATTATTGAAACAAAATGAACGAAAAAGTTTTTCAAGAGCGTCGTAAAAATTTTACCGATTTCTCGGAAAACGTCGCTTTTATTGTGCAATCATCGCGGGGCGATTATTTGTAGGTACTCGCTTTTATTATCGCCAACTCGACTCAGGCGAGCGAGAAGAAGTTTTATTTAATAGCTGCTAGCTGTTGAAAGTGCCAGAGGGTTAAATGGAATGTAAGTGATGTTCTTGAATCAGTCAGATCAAATGAAATTTGCATTCACCCTTTTTCGATCCGCACTCGGGAAACCTGGACGAGGCGCGCATGAGGCTGCACCGATTCGACTTCATGTGTTCCCACTTTCCGCTCACAAAGCTCAGGCTCACGCTACATCGAGCGCGATGCCTTCGAAACATTACAAAATCCATTTTGAAGTTCATACCGGCAAAAAGACGCTGATATGCTTTACTATTTTTAAGTAACTGCGTAGTTTTTTTGCGTTGTTTAAGCCGACACGAGGCTGGTTTTAATGTCGTACTCATGGGGTTTTTGGTCAGCTCTCGAAGACTGGTAGAATTGGCACGAAATAAAGTTTCGCCTGGTGAGCAATGTCCGGCGGGGTGGCTGGCCCCTCGTTCCGTTGTGAAGGTAGCATCCGCGTGTTTTGGCGCTTCGGTTATTTCGTGCGAGCCCGCGCAAAAACCGGAGGGAGATGTGATTCATTCAACTCTCCGGACACGTTTCCGGTGACGCTTGGCCGCACTGAGTTACGCCAGGAGATGGACCCTCTTTATAATAGTCTACTTTCTGGCCCGTTCGTCCACTAAATTCTCAACCATCCGAACGTGTCGCTTCGAACTTTACTCTTAATTTACTACAAATTCAAATACAGACAACACGTGCCGGCGAGAATTTTGTAAACTGTATTAATTTTTGACAAACAAAATAGGACGACAGAAACGCATTCTTCGTCCGCGTGTGCTCTGGCGCGCTGGTAATTCGAGCTCGCAGAAGACATTTATCAATTGTCACCGAATCTACAGCGGGATATAATTTCATCAAACATGGGGAAGTGTCATAATGGGCAATTTTCCCATTTTCAAAGGGGCCACAATAACATAATCATGTGTGTTTTCACGTGGCGCGAGCCCCCTCGCTCCTGCTATTGTGTCCCCTGTCCAGCATGGCTGACCACCGAAACGCTCCTTCCTAATAGTATTGGGACTTCTTGCACTGTTGGTCACAGAGTATTAGTCTCTAATGGTCGTTTCCCTCTTACAGTAATTCAGGCGATTTATTACGTCCCGCCATCAACATAATACGCGAACATTTATTTAACCCCATAACATTCATTTATGTTGCGGCAAATTTTACGTTCGTCATTTTTCATTTTGGGGGAGTGCTGCAGGATATTGCAGCTCACGCTACCATTAGTATTTATCAGAGGTCACAATAAAACAATGAAATTAACTGCGGCAGTAAAGCCGAGGAAAAAAGTTGGTTTATTTTACCAAGTGACGAGTTTATAAATATTTCCCAGCAAAATTTTGCAAATATGTGTGGTTGTAATATGCATTATGGCAATGCTGTGTTGGTGCCGTGCGTCCACTGGAAGCCAGAATTGCGAGGATTTTCTATATCATATTTTACAAATGTAGCATTCTCACGATGATATCGAATCGGTTAGGGAACCGCAGCACGTGCAGACTTTGCGCGGCGTGTACGCATGTCGGCTGTATCATCGATATCGTTTCGATATCAAATTTTTGTAAAATATTACGGTTTTGTACGAAACCGACCCTCGCCTAACAATCGCAATGATGACATGATTGAATCAGTTAAAAAGCACATTTCTAAGACTCTGCATATATATTCTCAGCAGGAGAGCCATATTATAGATAGTATCAAGCGATAATATCAAAATGCGAATGCTTCTAAGTTACCTCTAACAATATTTGCATGCCAAAAAGGCAAAATCATATTTTGCCGTCGAATAAAGTTTGGAATTTAAAGCAAACCGTAAATTTTAAAATCCTAATGAAAACTCTGATGAGAACGGTTGGCGTCTTAAAACTGCCCTGCGGTGACAGAAACTCTTCGAAAGCGCCGCTTGCATTTTGCATGTATATCGTAATATGTGTGCATTGTGCATATGTCGTAATTTATGATAAGGTGACATTCCGAAACCAATAAAAAAAACTTTGGTGGAGTAATGCCGGAGGCATGACGCAGCCATTTATTACATCTGGTTCAAAACCACTGCGTCCGCGGTAGTATTTATGAGTTGCACCAGCGTGAGCGGAGGCGGGACGACGCCGCCGCCGCCGCCGCCGACCGTTCCCGCGACTATGACGACGACGACGACGATACGAATGGCAGTTAAAACACCAATAACTTGAAGGACTTACGTTGCCTGAATGCCTTCTTCCTGCTCGCACAGCCGCGCACCTCGACTAAACCGCCGTCGACGCCGCCGTCGTCGCCGTCTACTACATTATTATACAAAGCGTGGCTACAATCGCGTCTGTATTGTGCGACGCGCGGCCAACGTTTTGTGAACGACGTTTATTGCCATTAGGAAACTTATTGCGCGCTGAAAGTTTGAGCTTAACGGGGGTGCGCTTGTCGGTCTAATGTGGATATAGTCAAGAACGCGGATTATTATTACCAAATGGGGCAATTTAATTTAAATAAGAACTCCGAGCAGTAAATACCCGAGGATGTTTTTATTCTCGTGCAATTGTGCGCTAATAGGCGCTAAGCTGGAACAATGCGAGGTGGATAAAATCTCCAGAAAGTGTTAATATCGAACTGCCAAAGTTGCAAATCACCCACAGCGTGCAGGAACATTCATATAGCGATGTACGGCCGCATTACTTGCAATAAAATAGTAGATTTTCGAGTATTCACCATTTCAATTTTCTCTTATCGCAGGAGAAGTGCCGGAGGGCAGCTCAAGAGGGCGCGTATGGTCGCTTGCCAAATGCTCATCCATTCGGGAATGTGTCATTGAGTTAACCCAGTTTCTTGTGTTTCCGGATCGCGCCAAGTGCGCACAGACTTATTACATTTTATCGAAGATTTAATTTTCTGTGTGTTTGCAAATGAAAAAAATAACACGTTTAAACTTTATTTTGCGGATGATCTTATACAACATTTCGATTTCGCCGAACTTCGTTCTGCATTGTACTGCGTCATGCAGCAAAGAATAAAATATCAAAGTATGAGAACATTTTCTTCTTAGCGTCTACTTTTTACGGCCGATAGCTATGTCAGACAATGGCCGGCGGATTAGGTAAACTTTTATGAAATATGGAAATTCGCGCAATCGACCAGGGGCGATGTTCTCGAGGGACAACTAGGCGCCCGCAATTTCGTCTAAATAAATACGCTAACCATATAAAGGCCACTTTTCCGCCCAATAAAACTTTATACAAACTACCCCCGCCCACCGTGCGATGCACGCGTTCGAGAAGCGGTCGGCGGTTTATGGTAATCAATGCATAATAAGAGCATTTAGGGTAGCCGATGCACGCAGCGTCGGTAGCAAAGAAAATGAACACACGCATAAATTCTCCAATGCAGAAAATGCCGGAGCACGTAAAGATGAAAGTCAACATGTCTGACGACATGCACGGACGAAGGAATAAATATTTCAGTAGTCTGCGCGAACGTCCGTGTCGGGTCTGAGCTGCATGCAACTGAAATTTTACTGCAACGCTTATCGATTTACTTTACGACCATTCATCAATCTTTTGGCAGATCAAATCCCGAATCTAAACAACTGGTCGCCCGGTGCGGCGCGTAAATATTCGATTTTACAGAGGCGCGCGTCGAATAAATTCGTGCCGGAGAGCAACGCACGCACAATTGCGAACGGCTGTAATGTATTCATGCCGAATTAGGGAAAATACAATTAACCAAACCCGTCGAACTCGAAAGCGCACGTAAGAATGTTGATCGTTTGATGTGTGTGCTCTATCGGCCGGCCATCAAAGGAACGCATTCGTGTTTGCGTTCGAGCAGATCACGATCCGGCTGCGACGCGCTGTCAAGAGCGTCTCGCGTTCATCAAAGTTGTGGGGCCTTTTCCGACGATTCCGTTCGTGCACACGCACCGCAGAGCTGCCGCCGCCTCAGTCGTACCGCACGGCGGTCGAAACCTTCTAGCTAAACACACATATGTCATTCGATATCGTTTACTCGAAACGCCAGAACGGCAGAACACATGGGGACGTCGCGCGCGGGGAAAACACAAATGCATGTATCGTAAAAAGCATTTTGTTTGATTTACGCGTGGGCAAACCGCTAGTTGTGTTTCCAACAAATTCAAACCGAATGCGCCAAACCTCCGTGCAATGTTGTTATGTACGCTTATTAAAAATAAAGGTGCGTGGCGTGCGGATAGCTTCATTTCGGTGTTTCGCCTATTTTCGAAGAGCTATCTAAAGTGTCGCGATAAACAGTCCGATACAAGTCGAAATATTGTTTCCTGAATCGCGGTGAGTCCGCCTCGCGCCCGTCTTTGAAATGTTTTCAAGCGATAAAAGAAGCTCGCGGGTAAAATGCGCGCGGACCGAAATAGCGCTTAGCTGCTTCCGATAGTTTTAGTATCGTTTAAACAGATAACACTATTTGACACGCCATAAATATGCGGACGCGACGAGTTGTACTAAAATGCTAGTGTTGAATGCTCGTGGTACGTTTTAAACGCGTACGGTTTACAAAATACATCTCGCTGTAACTGGAAATTGCTATTTTTAGGTGTAGAAGTCAACAAAATTGTCTGTGACAGGTTGATTGATCGTTATTCGAATGTTCACCATGTCAAATTTTAATACGAATGCAATCTTCTAGGAAACGATGATCTTGGAAACCGTAGAATCATTTAAGCACCCAAGAGGTTACACTTGACATTACGATTTTGAGGCACAATAGTTAATTTGCGAGAGTGTATAGATCGCAAAAGTCAATATTTTGCAAAGTAAAATTCATATTTCGCTTGTGAAATAAATGCAAATGCGTAGATACAACGAAAGGGTCCGGCGTATAAGGAATTTTAAAGAACTCGTAAATCATTTATATGTAGATATAGTAAGGGCAAAAGTCTCATATTATAGATTGGGGATGGAGGGACTTTGAGGGTCCCGGATGCTTGGTAGTGCGTCCAAGCTCGACGCGCGACTCTCAGCCGCTCTCTGAGGTCGCCAAGGGATTTACCTACTTCGAGAAATGTCATTCAAGATTAACATCTGTCATACGGACGGTCCCGAAAAATATCCAGCGATAATCCTCGACGAAACGAGTAGGTGGAGTAGCAGTAAACGGATCACAATACTATAAATTGCCGGAGGAAACGTTGCGAAACGGAGCGAGTAAATGTCTAGCTGAAAAGGGGCTGCTCGAAAAAGCAACCAAATCTAATAATTTGCCAGTTTTAATTTAAATCCGCTTTATTTTAGCGTCGAGTAATCGACGCGAACGCAATTATGAAGCATCTTTGTATCTGTTCTCGACTCAAAGGCACTTAGAAATGCAGAGACGGACTAAAAATTTTTTGACAAAACTAATAAACCTTCTGAGAATTCGCTCGTAGAATCTAATTTTTATTTCTTTTTGGAACGCTAAACGCTTTGTAAAATGTTGCAAATAATCACGCGCTGTGCCGGTGAATGGTTTTTGAAATGGAAATCATTTAAAAATGTATTTTAATTAAAATAAAGGTTTGACGCTACATTTCCTTAATTAAAAACAGGGCCTGTTTTGCACTAACCACCTCCGTTTCTCTGCTTTTCTCTTCGCCTTCTTCCGCGTAATAAGGAATTTCGGTTATTTGTTCGCGAAGATAAAAGAATAAACTGAAACAGTACGAAATCAGCTCTTTGCGAAACGAGAAATTTGTTTGCGAAATCATTTTAAAAACTATTTAAGCAGCAAGCGCGTAGAAGTGAATTTCGACGATGAAAGCAAATACTTCCTTTGAAATATTTGCCTTTGTACGCTCGGCGTTGAGATGGAACTTGCTTTTTGCTTTAATTTTTCGCAGCTAATCCATAAAAGTTAACTTAATGCGCGCACTTTACAAATCGTTTCATTCTATTATTTGCTACTTTATGAAGTTTCTTCATGTAGAAGTATCCGAGTGTCCAAAGAGTAAAATTTTACACTCAAATTCCGGTTGATACGATTGTAAGCAAGATTGGATTACAACTTTACAAGTTTCCTGTGAGGCAAAATTTTTACAAAAAAAGTTTTGTGGTCGTAGAAGGATGGAGCTGTGGATCGGAACCCCTTTAGGAGTTTGCCATTATCGCCTCTCAATTGAACTAGAAATTCTTTTGGGACAGGGAGAATAAAGCATGTTTATTGTCCAATTTTGTGTAAACGTCTGACAAATTCGGTCCACCAGATTATGTAACTGACAGTGGTCTAGGTCGCGGAATGCGTTGCAACTCCGTCGGCATCAAGCAAAATAATCCCTGGGGTAGGTAGTTCGGCAAAGTTGCGTATCGCCGGCAAGGTTGTGGTGACATGCGTTTGGCAGTGCAGCATTCCGGAATACATTCGGATTCTGGTTAACGTGCCGCAATGTCCTGCCATTTGTAATTGTGTTAAATCCCCGGGGGTAACGGACCGACAACAAGCATTTGCGTGACAAAAGCGGCGCAGCTCGTCTCGACCTCTCGTTAATATGCGAATATTTCCGTGTTCCAGGTGGCACCGTGCCGATTTGCTGTCATCAACACTGTTTACCGCAACAAATATTGCTTCGTTGATATCGCGCTTTAATTTTTGTTATTGCAGGCGCGCAAAACAATCTGTGCAGAAGACAGTAAGGTATATTATTTGGCTGCGAGTATACTGTACAGGATGCGGAAGAGAAATCTCCCCGACAAGCGGGTGATGAATGAGCGCATACGTGGCGCACCGTCTTCCATGTTCCACGTCTCCCCACATATGATAAACTGCCATCGCGAACGGGAAGACTAAACACCAGGGTGGTGCCCGCGCAACGCCTTAAACGCTTCTTAACCTAGCGCATCAAGGCACACATCTGTTGCGTAATTAACATACATGTGCAGCCAAGAAAACTCCGCAATTCCCAAGAACAACGCGGCGAGGAAGAGTCGCCCAACAGTCTGCGGCGGTTGCGTGCAAACGCACCCCCGGCACCCAAAAAAATTCCACCGAAGGACATAAATCATCGCGCGCGGAACGAAATTACACGCGTTAAGCGCAACGAAAAACAACGCACGAGGAATGCGCGTTCAACTAATGCTTCATTACGTGCAGCAGCAGCAACGCGCCAGCAGAGTCGATACATCTTCATTGCACGCATGTCAGGTCTGATATGCACGACAAAAACGCACGCACAAGGGGCTTAAATTATCCCTGCAATTGAGCGTAAAATTGAATTCGAGTTATCGACGGCACTTGCGATTGTTGCAGCCACTGCAACGACAGGCGCCTCGATGGCTGTGGCTTTGGCGAACTGGTACTCCAGCAAACGGCTGCTAGAAATTGTGTATTGGATATCAGGTTAATTAGAATGTTGTTGACTCGGTTATAATGAACATTTCCAAGTCTGCGTGAGGGTGGCGCGCCAACTTTAACTACAAATGCAAGCCAGGAGGTCGAGATTGCGATTCGCGTATCGAGCAGAGACACCAGAACGCAAAGAGAAGTAATTTACAGCTAGATCGACTTGACACGTACATGCGCCAGACTCAATGCATGCGCTCGCAGCGAAAGTCAATTCCAATATCTAATTTTGTATCCAATTATTAATACAGGTGTATATGACTGTACACGGAGCCGCAAACTTTTGCCCAGCCAAACTCTGCTCGATGCTCTTCTCGCATGTAATACCTCGCAAAATGTCAGAACCAAACTTTCTAACTTAGGTACTGTAAAAGTAGACTGTGGAACATAAAAAATTTAGGAAATTTATATGTGAGAAATTTATGTTATAAGTGGATTGCCAGATAATTACCCGGTGGAGATTTGAAATTCCAAGCGTAATTTGGCACAATGATGGCTGTAATTAGAATAGCTGGATAAATATTGATCGAAGATTGGTACTTTGGTTGGTCTGTCCGTTGGCAATTCGGAATGATCGGCATGAACAATGCCAGGCGTTGTCGAACATTGCCGAACAAATTGGGTAATGTCGTCGCGGCCTCGGGTGTCGTCGGCGTCGTGAGCTACCTGAAAATTTCATTATGAAATTTCGGTAGTTTCGAGCACATTCGGAATTTGTCAACCGTAAGCCGCAGGGGACACGCGGACAGTACGACATACACAAAAAATTCATCCACTCTAGCGTGTACGCGTATTGATCTCGACGACAACGGATGACATTCAATTGAAGCCTGAATGAGGTTCGAGCAAATCATGCGTAAAAGATTGCCAATTCGAGCGTTCTTACGACGACCGCAGGTCGATCTTGATGCGCATTCAACGTTGATTTGATCAAATTTATTATTCATATATACGCAACGACTCTAGGGTTTCGGATTCGTTCCAAACTATTTTATTGTCTTGCGCGACCCGTTATAGCAGAACTGTGTGAAAAAGTAGCGTGTTGCAATTTAAGAATAACTTGTTAAGTTAAAATTAAGTTTTGTTGCGCTTCAGCGAGCAACACAACAAACGTCTTTTGGGCTTCCGTTTTATGATTGTTTAATTTACCGGTAGCCGAACGTCGTCGGAGCGCACAGAATGCCGCCACCGCAGCGGAAGGTCCTCGTCATCGTCTGGGCGATTATGGCAGCGCATTCTTGTGTAGAGATAAGTCGTGTTTCGTCGAGTGCTCCGTTGCATGCGGCAACAATCAACAAACAGCATTTCTTAGACGACGTCCTGTTGCACATGTCCTTTGGCTTTGTTACGCGCTTATGTGACACCGCGCGCCTGTCGGCGGGCGCGATTCCTTATACCGAGCGCCACGACATCGACCCAGTAGGAATTGCACTATGCGGGATTAGTTCGTTTGCATTTATAGCATGTGTCCTTTCATGGAACGTCGCACGCACGACGACAACAATGCATCCCTTTCGGGAACACGTCCGTCCGAACGCCGGCGGCGCTCTCGCAAAATACCCGTGTACATGTTTTTATGTTTAGACGTCGCGTCTTTTCATTCCTTATCTTTTGCTCCTAGCCATGCTCATCCAAAAACCTCAAAGCGTTAAACGTATAATGTTCGCCAATAATGTCCCAGCGCAAATTTATTGTTTATCGCATAATTATGCCAAAGAAAGTCATATCAGATTTTCCTCGGAGGCATTTAGCTAAAGTTAAGGTTTTACCAACGTCGTTGTACAGATTACTAATATGGTCCGTCGGATTAAAGTTTGTAGGTATTGTCTTTACTTTACGACGGCCGAAACGTTTAAACTGTGATTTTACACAAAGTTGGTTTTCAATTAACGCCTCAATTAATCCCTTGGTTCTTGTTGCATGTTCACATCTTGTAACGGTGACAGCACAGGCAAAATCCTGTGTTTGGCCAGAACTACGAGTCTAGGGCTACAGGCACCTTGATGTTGACGCAAGCAAGAAGCGACTAATCAATTTTCCCCAAATGCGCCGAGCGTTAATAGATTTTCTGGACCACGACAGGACAAACCACGTGCAGGAAGGTCTGGCATCTTGTGTTATTTCTTGTGAGTAGCTTGGGTTTAACAGAACCGAGCAAAATGATCAGGGCAAAAACGAAGCGCAGTTATGATAGGACGTGTTTAAGGCAAAACAAAAAATGTTAATTGAAGCGCATGTGTGAAAAAGTATCCAACACAATGGATGTAACAGGCATGTGGTTGGCCATTTGCAGAAGTTTCCAAACCCCAACCACATTTGCCGATGTGATATTATTTATATGACACTAGAGTAAGTGCCGTACGACGCATCCACGCGGCATCAGGCGAACATTCTGAATCGTAATTTGTATCGTGGTTAAGTTTAGCTGTACCATCAGCCGTCTGGACCGTATGTTACTGATAATAAATCTATTCCACTAGGCAATTTATAATTGTTACTTGTCAACGGCGCTATAGAAATGTTTCAACTGATTGTAAGGGCAATAAACACGCCGGCTTGATGTAAGAAACGGAAATTAATTGGTTTAAAGCAAATTTTGCCAAAAATCTCTTCTCTTTTGTTTTTTGTTTATGATGATTCATAGCGATAAGTTATTGAAACCGTCAATTCCGATTCCTGCTGCTCTAGGAGATATTGAATTCAAAAGATTCACGACGTTTTATCGCCGCCCTTAAATTTGACTGTACAATTCAATGGAGTTAATAAAGTAGCCGGGCTCCCCGGAGTTTACGAAGAAAGTTAAAACGTAATATCTGCAGTGGAAAATGCGCTTCCTTTGCAGTGAGAGTTTCCGCGCCGTCTGCCATCCGTCGGTGCTATATTGCCCACCGCAATCGTCCGGCTTCCCCCATAACGCGCGTCGCCGCCCGCCCATTTTCTCGTGGCGCATTCATGCCGGACACGATGCATGTTCGAGCGAATAGTCTGCGTTTAATTACACATTTGGCGTACGACGCTGCCCAAAGACGACGCTAAACTGCTTCCCGGTCGCGTCCTGCCCGGCGGTAGCACTTTCAGAAATTACCCGTACTTAATTTCAGAGATCCGCTCTTCACAACCGCCGCCACAATCATGCGCACGTCGGTGTGAATGACGCGCACATGTGTGCGGCAACATTGTCACTAAATTTCTGGCCCCACGTCCAGCTGGAACGCGCTTCGGTCGATTTGTAGCTTTCGGCTACATCGACAAAATGATACGAGAGCGCTTCATTCGATTACCACGGCGCGTATTAGCAACGCGCTTAATTTAATATTATCAAAACCACACGGTTACGCAGGAAGCGATTGGTGCTGAAACAAAGTTTCCTTGTTGAATTGAAAATGTATGGCTCAATCTGTAAATAAATATAATGGCGACACTTCAGGCACATGGGTTTATGCGGCGCGCCTTTCGTATCGCAGACAGATGGAAGCGAAGCAACAAAGTGAATCTCGCAGCTCGCAAATAAATAAGACGCGTGAAGACTCGCGGAGATCTCGCTGGATGTCAGTCAAACGCACGTCGGCCACGAGGTATATTAAAATACGGCATTCCTTTTTTCAAACATTTATATTGCCGGCATCCGCTCGACGTGCGCGCGTCGATGTTATGTGTGTAAGATAAAAGGGATTTCATATTTATCATAGAGATGACGGAAAAATTCATGAAAGCTCGCTTAAGATATCTCTCCTGCTGGCTTTGCGCTCGCGTACCCACTTCGAATCTACACGCGTTGCAATGCATCGCGCAGCGGGCAGAAATACGCCTCTTCCCGGTGGTGGCAATAGCGCAGCAACAGACTTTTCCATTTGGTGCGTTTTAGTTTTTCCGTTTGCAGCGTTTTTTATGTCTTGCATTTTCGCCTCGCGTCTGGTTTTGCCCGCGCCGCGCAACCCGTGCGCTTCTCTTTTCTTTTTGCGCCTGTAAATCAACCCCTGGTGTTTACATGCACCCGGAGAATATTTGCGTTTTGCGATGTTAATCGTTGTGTTTTTTTGCGAAAGAAAACCGAAATGCTTTTCACTCCCGTGCAATTTATAGATGGCGAATGGATCACGTTGTGCAATTCATGCCCGCAGCACTGAGCGTTATTCGCAGAGCGAGCAAAAAATAAAATTTTATAAATTTATTATAAAGTGCTTTTCGTTTACACACGTATCGCTGGAAATAGGCAAACAATAAATATCGTTTTACACTTCCGAATGATCCAGTTGCTGTTCCGGCAAGTATGGCATGGAAATATGAACATGATTCTGTCTCTCCGGCACAAGACGACGCAACCAGAGTACGTATCGTCGGCTTGAATGAGCGCGAGATTTAATAAAACCACCAGAGCAAGATAGAATTGATGCACAGCTCACTTGGCATTCGCATTGGCAGAACTTTACCGAACGCATATCAAGCACTATTGCATCGCATAAAAATCCATATTTTGCAAGAAAACCACAAGCCGAGCAAGAGAGGAGCACGTCGCGTATGAAATAGAAGCCGCCTATGTCATTAGTCAAAAAAGAACTACTCCTGTGCACTTATATTCTGCACAAAGAGCCTCACCGACGCGTCGCGTTGTAGGAAGAGAAAAACTAAACGGCATGCATAATTTATTTCGACATTGTCCTACGCATCAAAGGCGTTTTTAATAGCTGTAATGGACACCCACCTCTTCTCGTCTCACAAGTTGCCAGAAGTTGCTGTGTACCGAGCGGAAACCGAAAGTGCACAAAAGTTCTTAGCATACATTAGACTAAAGCAGCCAAGTCGAATGCGAATGTTTACATTTTGGATTCAATCAGAATTTTGTGCTGGTAGACATTAGACCACCTGCTTATTATAAATGTCCATGTACCTGACCTCCAAAAGAGTCCGAAGCCACCAGTGTACTTGCAGTGTAACATGCATGAGAAGTGCTCGCGCTTTGAAGTACCCACCGGACCTCCATTCGGCATTGTTCAGGATCTGAGGGTCGCACCGTGCACTGTACCACAAGAAATTGTATTATTTTTTCCTGTGTTCTGTCAGACGGGCATAATATACACGCCGCACGGATTTTTGCGACTAAATGGGTGTAAATTAGAGCTAATGCTATTGCATGGGGTCCGGTTGGGACCTAAGCTGATATGATAACAAAACCATCCGCATAAACTGATTAAATTTGGTAGTGAAATGTACGTTGTGGTTGAGTGAACGGTCCGTCCTTCGAGCGCGAGCTGGCCAGCACTGATTAAATTTATATTCGATGATAGTGCCATCCCCAAAATAACAAGGTCCGGCCGTAGAGCCACATTGTCGCAGCAGATTTTCGTAACTACAGAATTTGCTTGCACTGAAACATATCGTGTGTTTTACACGCGCATAATTTTGTAAAAAGGGACAAAATATGAACGATTATATTTGAATTGACTTTTCACTACGGGCTGTGATACACTTTTTAGAACGAAGATTGCGGCAAAGTTACGTCAAGATTTACACAGTTGCTGTGCTCGTAAATTCTTTATGACCTCTATCGGATTTTTCAGATTTTTAGAAAAATTTAATTTTAGCTTTATCTAGTACTGAACCACAACGATATCAAAATCCGCCCAGTTTATGCCCATAAAACAAATTTGTCTCGTGTCGTTTAACATAAATCTTTTCACAAGTAATTCGATGTATGCATGCCAAACGCGTGCGGTTTTATTATCGCTCACACTCCGAAATAAATTTAGCTAAAGTCCGGAACCATATTTCCGAACGGCGACATTAGTGACGCCCACATTCCTTTCGCCAGCGCATTCAATGCACGTCATTTGATTAGAGCCGAATCCTACGAATAGATATTT
Source organism: Ecitophya simulans (assembly GCA_027574965.2). Taxonomy (NCBI): domain Eukaryota; kingdom Metazoa; phylum Arthropoda; class Insecta; order Coleoptera; family Staphylinidae; genus Ecitophya; species Ecitophya simulans. The sequence continues at coordinate 115,614 of JAODGE020020511.1, forward strand.
GTGCAATGATCGATTTATTTCCATGCAATACACAAATTTCCGTTATGGGCACTTTGAATGGTTTGTTGCAGCGCGTTCACGCCCTCGAATGACGCGCTGTTATCGTGAGCGGTGCAGTTGCCAGCGCGCCATCGACGCGCAAAAGGTCAATCAACCATTAACTAACGATTCAACTTTGTCGACCCTGATAATACAATAACGTACCGCGGTGCGATCGGATTCTATGCCCGGATTCAAACGCCGGATACGGATACCCTGCAACGCCATCCCGGCCGACGCAGCAAAGTTAGTTTTAAATGATGGATTCGACGCCCCCGGTGTACTTCAATATAATCTCGATGCGCCACATTGCAGCTATGCATTTGGGGGATCGAACATATTTTCCGCCAACACGTTGACTCTACTAGAGTAAAGTATTTATGTTTTATATAAAACGGGGGGAGATAACCCTAAGTGTGAGCAGCCTTGCGGGGTAAACGCGTTATGAGCATCTCCTGACTCGCGCCGTGCATATCCGACCATGCACAGAAAAACTTCCACACAAAACTCGATTTATTCAATATCGACTTTGTGCTCTCAACGCCCTCAACTTCACATAAGTACAGATAGTAAAACGCGCCCTAAAGAAATGAATAGTTTCCATTGTTGTTATACTATTTACACAGTGATCTGTTTAAAATCACAAAAGTCGGCTGTTTCACTTTCTAAAGACCCAAACACCCAGTTCACCGCGTAAAAAGCAACGTTGTGGCAAATAGTGAAAATGCGCTTTAAATATTAAATAGCGAGTTGGCACTGCGATCCCACCAGCTAAACATTTCTGCAAATAAACGTGTGTTGCCGAAACGTTGCTAGTGTAGTTTTAATTGCCCTGGGGAAATACGCTGTTCAAAGCAATCGCGCTAACCTCTAAACGGTTTGATAACACGACCCCATCCTTTAGGTTGACACAGGATCTACGGCTTTTTATTCGAGCGTTTCATATCTAGCAAAACATCGCCTTTACACCGCCTCAAATCTCACAAGACTTTTTACGAGTATCAACATTAAAGCTAGTATTGTAAAATACATTTTTTGCAATTTTCTATTTTATTTAACTGTAATTATTTGTTGTTTTTTGTCGCGGTTTTCAATGCAAAGACCAAATGTGTTTCTTTGATAGCGAGCAAAATGTACTTTTTATTTACTCTCTAAAGTACATCATTATTGCGTCTACCTAGCTAACTGTTAGCCACAGAGCCCAACTCTTTTCTCTCAAAAGTATTCACCTTGACATCACCCTCCAAGTACTTTTAATTATGGTTACAGACGTTTTAGATCTCAATTTTATATTTTTTGTGTCTACACCTTATTAGACACTGAAAACCGAAAAAATATGAAAATGTCGGTCTAAATTGGGAATTAACATGAAACGGACGCGTAAACATTTAAACGGTATGACAAAACAGTCAAATAAATCATGCGACTAAAAACGCCCTCCGTTGACGAAGCAGGTTGAAACTGAAAAGGGTTCGACTTCGACTCATAACACACATTAAGCAGCTGTTGAATATACGTAATATCTACTACATAGTCACAACAGCACGGATGTAAAACACATCGGGTAAATAATTGTAAATAAGTTCAAGTTGTTTGTAAATATTCATAATTTATATCGGAATGTTACTCGGCGGTTCGTTTTCGTCGCAAAAAGTCGCGCGCGGTTTGCAGTATAAATTATAACGTAATTTCCCATACACGTCTGACATCCTCTATTTAGCATCGGCATGCTCGCACGGGTGGTGCTGCGGCGGGCGAAGGAATCTTTTAGTTTTTGGTCGGCGCAGCGGTGCGACGCATTAATTTATGTTTCCGAAATGCGAAGAACTAGTCGCAGCTTCATTCGCGCGTTAGCAAGTTCCCACCGTGAAAGTGTTGTGTGCCATTGGCAATAAATTCGTTGCGGCGCAGCGTTGCCAGGAGAAAAGAAAAGTTAGGGAGATGTTTGCCAACGATAAATAAACTCGCCGAATGAAAGAAAAAAGTTTTTCATCTGTTTGCGCAAAAAATCAATCATGAGCATGCAGAAACAGATTGTGCTTACGCTATATATACTTATATATATATATATATAAGAAATAGGTACAATGCTAATTTCTAATCGAATTTATTAATATTATAAATATAATAAAAGATATTATATTAGAACTATTGGACTGTTTATGGTTATTATGATTCCATTGGCCTTTCTCGATTAAAATTAAATTGCATCACAAAGACAATAAACCACACAAAGCACACACAACGCGCGCAATTCTTTTCATTCCTTCATTATACACTCGCAACTGTACTGGATTTTTATCGCGAAATTGAAAAATATGTACACGGAGTTATAAACTTACACTCGACCGTTTATATGAGTTGGGTGGCTAGGGTAAATAAAAAATTTAATTAAAAACGTAAACTAAATAAAGGCGTTTTAACGATTCCCATCCAAGCATTCTACCGCGCAAACGAAAAGGGTTGCCATCTGAGTACCATTGAGAAGAGCGGAATCTTGTAGATTCTTATTATTATTTCTCCCCTTAGTGTCTTTAGATTTTAGAACGCAATCCGGCGGAAGATGCGAAGGTAAAAGGGGTCCGACTGCTACTTTATTGCAGTATGGCTAAAAAGCATATTTCACGAAACAAAAAGCATTGTTTCTGCATCATAATCCTCGACTCTCTGTAATAATAAGATAAAATAGGGCAATTCCAAAGTTTATTATAACTCCTGTTAGCGCATAAGACGAGCACTATCGCTACGGTTCACTCGGATTCTCGCGACTTTGCCACTTCCATCCCTCTAACGCCCGAAGCGCGTTTTGGCAGTGGAATTCATTTCGGTTGTCGGTTTTCAGCCTGTCGCTCGGTTGATACGTTCAACAATATTGTTAATATAGCGAAAATGTCCCGGCGCTGGCGTGTTCTGAAACTGAAGATAATTCTGCTATAACAGCTATAACATTCCGGTGTTCGCTCGTGGTCGACGAGAACCGTTTGGTTGGTGAGGTGGCGCGAAATCAGGAAACGAGAAAACAAATCACGCTGTTACATAAAGACGACATTATTTCGGCGCGGTACCACGATCCGCCCGGCGTTTCTTCGAATGCGTTTGCGGCGCGACAAAACTTTGTGTTGTCGCCGCAAATCCGACTAGTGGTGTGCGGCGGCGGCGGCGACGGCGGTCGTTTCAGGCGCAACATGCAAAATCTTTTGACATCTCGAGCAAAACTTTGCACCAAGTTACACTTTGTTGGGCAAAGATTATTATTACGTGCACACGTGAGACGTCATTCGCGCAGATGAAATTCCGCAGCGTGGCGGATGTTGTCAGACAGACCGGGTGCATCCGCACACTTCGGCGGCTCCAAGGGGCGGGCGCCCACGCACGCGATCACGGCACGCTGCTCCTTTCACAATACCCTTAGCTTAATTAAAATGTTTCTGAGCGAAGGGGGAACGTATATTTATTCCTTTTGCGAATGCCGGTTGATGAAACTGATGAAAAGTTGCTACAGCCGACTCTGCACGACGCGCCGGCAAAAAGGAAGCGGGCGATACCTATCCGTGGCATTTAATTATAAATTATTACGAATGCTGTCGGCTTCAGTCCTGCCAACGTCAGCCGCCTCCGACGCTTGCATCCGAAGACGCCAGGCATTCCGCTCTATTTCGGGCCGTTGCACCGCGTGCTCATCGACAATGTTCGCGAATTATTCCTGAATGTTCACATTGACAAATGTACTCAAAAATTACTCTGAACGAAATGTAGCTTAGAATTTTAAGCATTTGCATTCAAAACGTTGAACGTCTAATTGAAATTCAACGCATTTCTATTTTATTTGTAAACGGACGCATTAATCTTACAGTTGTGCAGTTGAAATTGAAGTTTGTAATAATTGCATGTTCCACAACCAGGACGACAAGAAATTAGTCTTGTTGCAAAGTTAATCTGCATTCGAGTCAACAACATACGGAAAATTGAATTTCAGCTTCTTCTACTGTAAAAAACAACTGCAGTCGACAACTATAATATAAACGATGCAGAAAGTGCTTTCTCGAATAGTTTTATTTTATGGCGACAGTAAATATTGCTCTACCGGAATAAGATGAAGTAATAAACTAAGCGCATCAAGCGCGGTAACGAAAGCAACAAAAAGAATCCCCGCGCATGACTTCATATTTTGTGCGTTTTCTTCTGCCACAATACGCCAAATCATCAATGATCAAACGCGCGAAAGAAAAAATAAAGAACGTGACGGAAAAAAGATCGCGCGCCGCAAACAATACGATCGACACTGAAATGAAATATCATCAAGCTCTCTGGCGGCAACTACCGTCAGCGCATGCATTCTTCGTATGTATGTTCTAACGCCGACATTTCGACCGCAAAAACTCCGCTAAAGAGGTGACAAAGATTTATTCTCCCGTCGTCGTGGCAGTCAACTTTCCACTACATAAAGCGCGCATACTGTGCACGGCGGAGAAGAAGAATAGATGCGAAGACCCGCCGACACCTCGGAGGTGAAGCGGGCCGAACGAAAACGAAAACTAGGGCTCGCATAGGAAGTGCTTTTATCATAAATTCCGAGCCCTGGTCGGCGCTTTTGCGGGTCGCACAAGTGTTCCATCGCCGCGCCGCCAAAAGCATTAAACGTTGCCGATGCCATTCTTACTTTTGCATTCAATGCAATCGCGTTTCCGATTTGTATGCGTCCATTCACGGCGTTTTGTACTAGTTCTGTCATCGTGTACGTCGTAATTGAGGCAGCGACTTTAAACTGTCCAAAATACCAGCACGACGACTAGCTTGTGGATATCGAGGACATGGGCTATTTGTCAATATTAGCTCATGGTGGCAGCGTTAGTCGCACAGCGTTGTCCGCGAGGCACTATAGTTGATGAATTTACGATTTCCGGAATAGAGTCACGCACGTATTTCAGAGCCAATAATGCTCCAACCCCATCTATCATATACCAACAAACGTCGACTCTCCCTAAGGTGTACGTGCCTAGTCGCGCGTCAATGTAGATTAACGTAACATTAAAACCTGTTTAATGTAAAATCGTTTGCTTGTATCGGCCTGCTACATTTGACATTTCCTAAATTTAAATTGACGGCGGAATCTCGTTTACATATTGAGGATGACAATTGGATATGCGGAAATATTCTCAAGTACGCCAAGTGTAAAGTCACCCACTTTCTATATGCATTAAAGGCTCATCGTTGGCGTTTTTAAGCCGGTGTAGGTTTTTAGAAACAAGCCGGCGTTGACGCCGACGCACTGACGTGTATTGTATGTACACAAAAAAAGCTTTGTCGGTCAAACATCAAATATTGAAAGTAGCCTTTTATAAATAAAATGTATATAAATTGTTTAGTCGATACACACTGGAGCGCGGCAAACGCGCAAAGGGGCAAAAAGTCCAAGCTCACCAGCCTCGACAAAATCCTGGGCCCTGAAAAAAGCACTCAGCACACTTGTTATGTGGAGGCGCGGTGTTTTTCTCCTTTGTTCGGTGAATTTTAGACCGCACCTCTTTTGGTTCTTTTCGCTGCGACTTTGATTTTCTTTCTTGCGTCGACATCTATGCGCGAAACGCGGCGGTTAGGTGTGATTATCCCAAGGACTTGAGAACGTGTTTCATAGTTTCTGTTTTTTGCCATTTCGAGCTCTGCTGGAAATTGCTTTGATCGTTTCCTGGCGCATATGCACATGCACGCACGAGAAATTCGAGAACTTAACGCTGGAGAAACTCGCGTGATTTTCGGGAATCTTGCGCTCAGCGCCGCACGTCGTGCGCGCGCTCGGCGCACGCGGCTTCCTTTGAAATGCGCCGCGCGCGGCTACGACTCTAC